>JAHUTJ010059116.1:0-16861 GCA_036250325.1 Characodon lateralis | reverse complement strand
GATATATGATGTGTGTGTGTGTTAATTGTTATTCTCATCTGTGGCCCCCTCGAGATCTCTCTCTCAGCAAAGTCTAATTAAAATGTATCAATATTTTACTTTACTGTAGGCTGTCTGTTTAAGGCAGAAATTAGAATCACTTGTCAATGTAGAATATATATATATATAAACCCAAAAACAATATATATATATTGTTTTTGGGTTTTTATTTGAAAGTCTGTAGATAGTAAGTGATTTATTTTTCGTCCTGTCCTGATGCAAGCAACATTTTTTTATGTCTGTGCACCACCTGTATAAAATCTCCCAGTCCATTAAATTGAACGCACCAATCGCCTTGGTAACCGTTCTGTTTTTGGATGTAAGCGCCCATGTGCTCTTGTGTAGTGTTTGTGAAATCTCTGGTCATAAGCAATGTTTTCGAGCTGTACTGTGTTGTTGTAATTCAGCAAAATAACATGAAACACAACAAGTTTCTCTCCCTTTGCTTTTAACTGGGGTATTTAGCAGCGAGCAGACACAAAAGTCTGGAGCTCCAAGGAGAGAAAAGCAAAGCAAGAGCATTGAGGCTCCAGCATAGTACAAACAGTTCAGAAACAATTTGGAATGAGGGGAAAATAACTATATTTATAAACAGATTAAGCCGTGTTTTAGACTGTCTATTGGTAGCGGATATGATCTTCTTTGTGTGCTCGTGAATTTTTGCAGCCGTAACTGGTTCTGGATGATGACTTCATAGCAGACAGGCGTTCTTCCCTCTTCCCGGTACTGCGTACCGGCACAGGATCTTTTAGTGGTACCCAGTACTGGACCGTACCGGCTCACTTTCACCCCTGACTGTAACTCTCAACTTTAGTATAACAAAGAATACAGTCAACACTATCCATAACATACTCACTTGTGGGTTCAACTTAACATATTTTAAATCGCATCTCTTTCATTCAATGAGGCAGCGATATAGAAATCTAGCCCATTCAAAATTCTGAGATTATCTTCTACTACCGCCAACAAGTGGCATGTTTGTTCTGTCAAACTCTCGCCCTCGTGAGTGTTTTCAAAGGAGTTTGATGCAGTGACTTGGCTTTAGAGCGGTTGGTCTGAAAAATCCTGTAGTCTGTAATCCCTCAGCAGGCTCAGTTGTTAAGTGTGTTATCCACAGTATTTCAGTTGTAAAACAAAACCCAGTTTGTTTGTGTGAACACCTAGACCTTCCAAAATATGTCCGCACTGTAAAAGTTGTTTAGTGTGCCTTACTTGCCTAAGTTAAGGTGAGCATTCATAATTCAACGATAACAGACTAGGTAAAACTGCGTCCACTGCCAAGACAAAAACTGCTGCTGACCAAACAGAACACAAAGACCCATCTACCATTTGCCAAACCACTCCCTGATGACCCCAAAGACTTTTGAGAAAATATTTTATGGAAAGGCACAAATAGAACTTTCTGGAAGGTGTACACCTGGTTAGATCGCAAATGAACACGCAACTGTGGGCTTGCCACAAAAAAGGGGAACAATGAATTCTGCTCTCTAACATATAATTCTGAAGGAGAATTACTCGCCATCAGTTTGTGACCTTAATTTCAAGTGCACTTGGATTATGCAGCAGGACAAGGATCTATAGCATGCCAGCAAGTCCACCTCTGAATGACCCATAAATAAATACAATTTTGGAGAGGCCTAGGCAAAGTACAGTCCAGTGTACAGACTTAAATCGCCATTCATGCTTGACAACCCTTCAAAATGGATGAATTGAACCAAATTTGCAAAGCGTTCGCCTGAATTCCACCACAGCGATGTAAAAGACTTAATGGCAGTTATTAAGAGCGTTTAATAGAAGTCGTTTCTGCCAAGGGTGTCAATTATTAGGTTTATGGGGCAAATACTTTTTCACAGAGTAAGGTTTGTTTGGATGGCTTTTTCCCTAAATTAATAAAATAAAATCTTTATAATGCTATTTTGTATTGATTCAGGTTGTCTTTGTCTGATTCTAAAAATACTTTAAAGATCTGAAACACTTAAGTGTGACAACAAAAATAAAAGCAGAGTCAGTCTATAAGAGGGGAAATAGTTTTAAATGACTTTTGTAACCAACATAAAATCAATACACATTTTCAAGAAATGATAGCTCCGCCAAACAATTTCAAAGAATAGATGGAGTTTAGTGTGTTTCAACCAATGGGAATGCATGCTGCAAGTGTGTGTCCCATCTACCTGCTTTGTCTGCTCCATTTTGTGTGTCTGTTTTGGTGTGTGCTGGCGAAAGGAGGAGGGTGCTGTGCTGCAACGCAGAAGAGATTCTGAAGTAGGGGTGGGCGATACTGGGAATTTGGTATCAATTCGATACCAGGTAATTGTAGGGCCAGTATCCTTTTTCCTTGAAATGTCATGATCATTAAATAATTTTGTGATTTTGCCTTTAGTTAGTTGATTTTGATTATGATGAAACAGTCAGTGTTTTTTTATTTACCTTTATTGATCAACAGATACATAACAAAACTAAAACAGAAACAGAGAAACATAGCTTCCACTTATACTACAGTTTTGGTGTGCCACTCTTCTACAAAAAAATGCTGATATCAATCAATACCTTTACAATTTCCCATAAGGGAAATTAAATGTATTAATTTAAGTTTATTTTGTAATTTACACAAAGTGTCTTGATAATACACTGAATTATGCATAATTTGTACAAGAGAAATGTTTTATTTTAATAAAGCTGAGAATTTTAAATTATAAACTGATGTCTAATGTGATCTCTACAAAGACCTAAATTGTACACAGCTGTGGTTGAGCTGGATGGTGAAAACGCTCATCCTTACCATATATGGAACAGACAGAAAACCTAAGACAAAACCTAAATAGCTAGTACAGTAAGATGTATGCAAGGGTTGGCCCACAAGCCCAAGTTAGGCAAATGGACATGCTGAAAGCACATCTGTAGATGTAAATGATTCATCATGTTTTCCTTGAAATGAACATTAGGCAGGAAAGGACAAAGGGGTGAGTGACATGAAGCCAAATTAGCAGGAATAAAAGCAGTAATGTGCCCTTAATTGGCTGGCTCACGGCTATGTTTTTCAGTAACTTTGTTTACAATTGCTTCATTCAGTCCTATTACAGGCAACAACAACAGACAATCATTCTCGTCCTATTCCTGTTAGATTTGTAGTCTTAAAAGAAACAGCTGGGAAAGGAGGGACAGTGCGGACGATGTAGGACGTGTGCAGCGGGAGCTCTGTGGGAATGTGATTCTTTTATATCTATTCGATGATATAAAACTGTCCACCGTTAACATTCTTTACACACTGTGAAGTGTTACTTCTGCAGAACCATACTTAAAGAAATGACAAGTCTTCAGTCGAGAAACAACACCCCCAAAGCAAGCCGCATTAGGCTGCTGCAATCCTTGGGGTCTGGGTCCCGACTTTACCGGAGGCTAACAAGGATATGCTACGCTGCATTAAGGACATGATGGACGATCTCTGGACGGAAACCATTACTAAGTTTGAGTCCATACTTTCCGCATCTGTTGAGGCAGAGGTCTCTCGTACCCTGAAACCACTGGGAAAAAAATTGATGCATAGGAAGAGACTATTTCAGACTATTTCAGAGGGATATAAATTAAAAGAGTAAAAATTTTCCCATGAATAACTTGGTCAAGAATTATTCATTAAAAGATCTACCATTCAAAATAGATGAATTTTAACGTCTTGGTTACTCAGATCGAGCAAGATTTTTGAAAGATGGTCTTTACTTAAGCTCTCTGTTACTGCTAGAATCAATTTCATCAAGATGAATACTCTTCCTTGTTTAGTGTATATGTTTCAGTGCATCTCGATTTTTCTTCCTCGTTCTTTTTTTGAAAACAGTAGTTAGCCTTATTGTAAAGTTTATCTGGGGGGAAAAAACAGGAGCCCTTTCTCTCAGTGATAGGTGCAATATCTGTTATTTATTCTAACATCAGCAAAATTAGCTCAAACCCTTCTCTAAATATGTTTAAACTGTTTGGGAGACTGATTTGGGACATAATATATCAGACACTGTTTGGGAGGGAATTCTTAGAGAAAGTACATGGATCTTCCATTTGTGCTAAACATAGTTTCATTCAGTGCAGGAGTTTACATCGATCTCATTATACAAAAGTTAGGCTGGCCAAAATTTTCAATACACTTTCTTCTCTCTGTGATTCAATTCAATTCAAAAATACTTTATTCAATCAATCAAGTGATCAATATGCTCAGGCTCCAGCTGACTATATACATATGTTCTGGCATTGCCCCTCATTAAGTAGTTTTTAGTCTAAAATGTTATTTGTACTATCTAAGGTCACTGGGAAGAATATTGCTCCAAATGCTCTAACTGCTTGGCGTTTGGCATTTTGCCCACTGCACCCTGCACCCTGCCTTCCTACAAATAAAAAGGACTCTGTAGCATTCTCTACCTTGCTGGCCAAGAGGCTAATTCTCCTGATATGGAAATCCTTGACCTTACCTTCATATGTGAACTGGATTAAGGAGATGCTTCACTGTCTAGAACTGGAGAAAATTAGACTAACCTTGTCTGGATCTGTGAGGACCTTTGAAAAAACTTGGAACCCTTTCTTCTCATTTGTTAAAAATACAAAGTCCTATCAGTATGGACTGATGCTCCTGACTGGAAAAATATGTGTCAGGGGAGAGGTAAGGGTTGAACGTGGGGGAGTTGATTGTGTGTCTGTATTGTTGTTGAATATGCAAAAACAACAAAGAAAGTTGGAGAAAAAATAAATAAAATAAAGGAAACAGTTTAGGAGCATGGTATAAATACCACCGCAGCTCCAGGTGACTGCTATATTGTTTGTTTACATTAGCATGCAATGGTAAAAAGGATAAGGCAAAATAATGATGTCTTTACACATAGATAACCCAGAAAATGAATTTATGTGCAGCATTGCTGATTTCATCTCATAAAACAACCTAAGTTATAACAAATTGATAACTTGTCAATCACCAGAAGATGGATAATCAGTCAGCTCAAGTAGCGACCTGAGTTCTCTTCCCCTTGTTTCACTGCCCCCAGTAAACAACAGTGGGCGCATTTTTGGTCACTTGCATTTCGCTGTCAAGTACTTCTTCATTTTTTCTGTTTATCTAGTGTCAAAATCTTCTTTGGTCAATAAAACACAGACTATTCAGAAGTGAACAGGATTTTTGTGGATCCACTTACAAATTGAAACAGTAGTTTGAGAGTCTAAGAGTTTTCAGTTTTGATTCATTTCATAAACTAGAAAAAAATTGAATTTTTGAAGATTTGTCCTGCTCATCGTCAGTCAGAGCCAATACGAAGAATGGCCAATTATTTCAACTGATTGATGCATCACTAGTGCTTTTCTATAAAACGCAACACGTTTTTGGAATGCCTCATATTAAAATAAATAAAGGAAAGGAAAGGTTTTACATAAAAGTGTTTTAGTCAGAACTGAGCATGTGTGCACAGGAGGTTTTGTATCAAATACAAGTTACACAAAAGTTCTACGCTTATGGATATCAAAGGCAGTTGCAATGTAAAGACTCTCTGCAGACGGTGAATTTAAAAAAGCGGCACAACAAAAAGTTCAGGAGTGTGAATACAGGCGTGCAGCTGCCTCCAAGCAGTTCAGTAAAAGACGTCACGCTGCTGATGTAATGTCAACAAGCTTGACAGTAAATGGAAAGAGCTGCTAATTTTGCTGCAGATTCTAGGTCTTAATAATCAATTCATTGGCTAATTTAAAATGCCTCACCATTAAACAAAGGATGTGACACATTACTGTTCAAACAATACCAGTCATAACTGACTGCTCAAGCTATTCTTTAAAAAGGCAGCTGCTCAAAGAATAGAAATTAAGTTTCTGTGTCATAATCTAAAGGTTGAATTTTCCACTAAACGTTGTGGTTTTAATATAACCTTCATATAGAGCACTTAAGACGCTGACTAATAATGAACAAAGAATAGTGCTAACATTTGTAATAAAAAAAAAAAAAAAAAAACTTGTATTTTATAGTACTTGATCAATGATTATATGGAAATGTAAGTTTTAGTTATATGTTTTGCATTTACAAGGAACAGTTCTGTATTTTCCATAGAGGTTACCACCAGTGTGAACTTATCAAGAACAGGACTTAAGAGAAGCTCTAACCTCTGTAAATGTCACAGAAAAGAAAAACTGCACAGTCTCACAAGCCACAGTCCAAGTTCCAGAAATACAGTGGAGTTTTTGGAAATTTCAGGAAATTACACTGTTTTCACAAATGTTATGTTTTCAGAATGAGGCAAAACTCCTCCTGACTTTAAAGTACCCATCCATTTCAAGATCTTTTAGCCTTTCTTCAACTTACAAAACATGATACCCAATTTAGGCGTCCAGCCAGTAAGGATAAATGAGCACACCTATTCCAAGAAGACCAGAGCAACCTTTGCAGGAAACATTGGATGGCATTCTAGGATTTCAAACTTTGGACAGCATTGACAGCACACGGACATACTGAGTACTTACTTCATTATGAATGTGATGTTGAAAGTCTCAATGTGATAACAAGGAGAAGAGAAAAAATTACAATAGTTGTGGTTACAACCACTTACCTATGTCCTAAATATCAAAAACAGTTTTGGTTGGAAAGCAATGTATTAGAAATTGTGTCTTTATTATTATAGTCAGCTGTTTCTTAGAGGTTACATTTCAAAACTGGTCCTTGTAAGAGCTGGTGATAAATTAAAAACAGGTAAACAGCAATCAGGGACAAAAATAATTGTCAAAGATAGACAAGAAAAATAAACTATATGTGAGATTATATATAATAAATAAGAAAAGGTAAACATCCATTCTAGAAACCAAACGAAGGACTTAACTTAACTTAGTGAAGAAGAAAATGACTTTGCTGCAACTTGAGTACAATGAGTTCAGTTTAATTTAAGCTTTACTATTTTCAATGCGCTAAACCATTTATTAATCTTCCATACAGTTAACAAAAGAAATAGAAACAAATCGTTCTCATCTTGAGAGTGTGCAAAAAGAGTAAATTTTTAAACAGATTCTTTGTTGCCCATGTCTACATACAACCACTTTAAGAATCTCTTCTTACTGCAATGCTTCATAGGTTACTGTTAATAGTTTAAAGGTCAGTGCTGGGAAGAAAAGAAAACCCAAAACATTACACAAAACAATAATTGACATCAGAACTGGGCTAAAACAAAAACAAGTTGCCATTTCTCAAACTCTTGAGCTCTAATTAATGTGTTGAAACTGGCTGAACATCACTTAACTGCACAAATCCATAAAAAGAAAAGTAACTACCTAAATTTATAAAAACGAATTTGCTACTTTTCATAACCTATTACAATTTGTATTCTTTCTTTCTTTTTTCAAGTGGGTGGGGAGAGGACCATGATTGCTTTGTTGAAGGGCTGTTTTTGGGGGGTTTTTTGGAAAAAAAAAATAGGAAAACAGACAAATATGTAAAAGTAGCAAATAAAAATGAAACCCAGTTTCACAGTTCTGGACCATTTTCTCTCAAGTTACCTTTAAATAAGCAAAATGTATGAAATGAATGAAAAACAAATGTGTCAGTCACATTTATCTGTCATTTTTATCTGTCAGTCAGCAAATGCCATTCACAGGTAATGTTATGTGTCAATATGGTTGAGTCTAAAGCAATTCAAGAGATGTCTTGCACATTTTTATTTTCAATAGGGCTGCATGACATTAGGAAAACGTGATATTCATTAATGTTGGTAAATGTAGCTATAACAATATGACTTAAATACTTAACAGTGTCGATGTTTTCTGCATTGGATTTTTAGCAATCAGACATAACATGCAATTTCTCTGTTACTTTACCGCCTCACCAACACTTTACCTTCTAAATACAACTTTACGCTGCATTAAATAACAAGTTACATATCATGATCATTGACAGTCTGAATGTATGGTGCCTAAACAATAAGCTAATAATTGTTGCAAGTTAACAGTTTTGTGATATTGATATTGCAATAATGATATATTGATGATACATGTTTGCAGTCCTGATTTACAAGCATCAAAGCCTTATACGTTTTCACCTAAAAACTGTATAATATACTGAACTGATTGCATGGATGAGGATTTTACTATATTTGCTATTGTAAAAGGCAGAAAGCAGATGTGGAAGAAAACTAAGAAAGACATCACCAGATCCTAGTATTGTTTTCAGGTTGAGCATATGTTTTTCTTCTTGTCTTCCTCTGTGTCTCTCTGCTTTTTTGCCTGCCAGTGGATTGTTACATAATATTTAACTCTTACTATGGGGAACATTCAGACTCATAAGATGTTATACTGGGCTGGGTTCAGGGTAAGTAAGGATTCTGCTTTTAAAAACTAACCCCTGTGATAATATCTCCCGTTGTAAAATATACAACAATATGAATATGTAAGAACACATTGTGGTATTCCTTCAGAAGAAAACATGTTTAAGGATGAAAGGTGAACTTAGTGAAAGGTTAGGATATGTGAGGACAGTTTACTTAACCTAATCAAGATCAAGACTATATTTTAACCTGACAACCTAAAGACCATCGTCTGTACCCGGTTATCCTTGCAGGGGTGGCAGGAGGGCTGGTTCCTATCTCCAGCGATCAGTGGGCGAAAAGCAAGGTACACCCTGGACTGGTTATCAGTCCATCACATGGCAACAGAAACACATACTGGACAGACAAGTATGCTCACACACACTCATACCTTGGGGCAATTGTGGAATAACCAATTAGTATGAGATGCATTTGGACTATAGGAGGAAGGTGGAATACCCAGAGAGAACACACACATGCACAGGGAGAACATGCAAACACCATGCAGAAAGTTGGGATTCGAACTTGAGACATCTAAAGATGGCGCAAGGCAAAAATGCTAACCACTGTTCAACCGTGAAGCCCCAATTTAAAGAGAGCAAGATTTAATTAATTTAGTCTTTTTTTTTTAGTTAATTTCCTTTTCAGTAATAATAATAATAATACATTTTATTTGTATAGCACTTTTCTAAAAACTGAAAGACACTTTACAGGAATCAGGCAAAATTACAAAAAGAGCAGTTAAGAACATCATACAAATGAAAGAAGAAAAAAAAACACAGTAAATACATAGCACTGAACATAAAAAACACACAAGCATAAAACAGGACAGGACATAAAAGCTGTTCTGAAAAGGTGACTTTTGAGATTTGGTTTGGATATAGATAGATTTGTACAGTCACGGATGTGTTTGGGGAGAGAGTTCCAGAGGGTGGGAGCAGCTGTGGAGAAGGCTCTGTCACCCCAGGTCCGGTGCTTGGTTCTGAGTGGTGGAGCCTGGAGGTTGGCTTCAGAGGAGCAGAGCTGCGGGAAGGAGTGTGACGGTGGAGCCAGTTGGTGAGGTAGCATGGGGGTCGGTTATGGAGGGCTTTGTGGGTGAAAAGAAGGATTTGAATGAATGCGTTGAGGGACTGGAACCCAATGGAGCTTCTGAAGAACTGGGGTGATGTGGTCACGGGAGTGGGTGTGGGTGAGCAGGCGAGCAGCAGAGTTTTGTATGTGCTGGAGTTTATTGGTTTATCTTTGGATGATGAACCATAAAGAATACTGTTACAGTAATCGAGCCTGGAGGTAATGAAGGCATGGATGAGAATTTCAGCAGCTGAGTAGGGGAGTGATGGGCAGAGACAAGCAATATTTTTTTGATGAAAAACGGCAGTTGTTGTGATGTGGTTGACGTGGTGTTCAAAGGAGAGGTTGTTGTCGAAGATGACTCTCCAGGTTGCGCATGTGAGTGGAAAGAGACAAAGTGGTGTTGTCAATGGTGAGACTGAAGTTGTTGGTGGTTTTGGCGAGGGGCCTGGGACTGATGATGATGATGTCTGACTTGTCACAGTTGAGTTTGAGGAAGTTTAGGTCCATCCATGATTTTATCTCAGTAAGGCAGCTGGTCAGGGTGGAGTGAGTTCCAGTTGTAATGGATATGATGGAGACATAAAGTTGGACATCATCAGCATAGCAGTGAAAGTGAAGACCATGACAGATAGACATTGCACTTATTAACTGTGAAGAAGATTGAGATGACATCACGCATTCCTTGGTGGAAACAGAGGAAGGGGACTTGGGGTTAGAATCTTTCATCACTCAGGCTGAAGTCACCGAGGTGGTTAAAAAGCTCCGCGGTGGCAGGGCTTCAGGGGTGGATGAGATCCGCCCTGAGTACCTCAAGTCTCTGGATGTTGTCATGGTTGACACGCCTCTACAACACTGCGTGGTGGTCGGGGACAGTGCCTCTGGACTGGCAGACTGGGGTGGTCCCCCTTCATAAGAAGGGTGACCGGGGAGTGTGTTCCAACTACAGGGGGATCACACTCCTGAGCCTCCCTGGTAAGGCCTACGCCAGGGTATTGGAGAGGAGAGTCCGACCGATAGTCGAACCTTGGCTTCAGGAGGAGCAGTGTGGTTTTCGTCCCAGCCGTGGAAACAGTGGACCAGCTCTATACCCTGTACAGGGTACTCGAGAGCTCATAGGAGTTTGCCCAACCGGTCCACATGTGTTTTGTGGACCTGGAGAAAGCATTCGACTGTGTCCCTCGTGGTGCCCTGTGGGGGGTGCTCCAGGAGTATGGAATCGGGGGCCCTTTATTAAGGGCCATTGCCGACACTAAGTCGGACCTGTTCCCGGTGCATGTTGGACTCTGGCAGGGCTGCCCTTTGTCACCGGTCCTGTTCATAACTTTAACAGAGGCTGAGAGGGCAAAGGGAGTGATGGCTTTGAGGTTTCTGAAGGTTATTTTTTGTTTGTCCTTGGGGATGGGAATAGGGATGTCGATGTCCATAGTGATTGCCAGGTGGTCTGAGATGTTGAGGCTGAGACTCGGGACCTGATGTATTGAGAGGCCAGAGGAGCAGACAAGATCCAGCGTGTGACCACAAGAGTGAGTTGGGAAGTTAATATGTTGTGTGAAATTGAGGCAGTGTAGTAGATCCAGGAACTCAGCAGTAGGTTTGCAGTTTGTGTCATCGATGTGGAAATTCAAATCACCTAAGAGGAGGACTGAAGGAGGTGAGATGGCACATAGTTGGGTCAGAAAGTCAGAGAAATCGGAGAGAAATGAGGTTTGTCTTAGGGGGTTGATAAATGACTGCAATGACTAAAGGAGTAGGACCAGACAGCTTAAAAGCAATATGTTCAAATGAAAGAACGTCAGGAATGAAAATGGAGGTCGTTTTAATATCCTTTCTATGTACAGCTGCAACATCACCTCCACGCCCATCTGGGCATGCTTTCTCAATGTATGTGAAGCCGGGGGGTGTGGTCTGATTTAGTGAGAAATAATCCAGGGGTTTGTGCCATGTTTCAGTCAGACATAGGAAATCAAGATTAGTATCTGTTATAAATTGATTAAGAATGAGGCCATTATTGTTGAGGGAACGAGTATTGAGCGGAGCCAGTTTCAGATGGTGTTGCTTTGTGATGGGCACTGAGGACCCATCACAAACCAACACCACAAATCTTTTCAGTTTATTCATATAATGTCTATTCAAATCAAATGCCGTCTCAAAGAATTTAACAAGACCAACAAAACCCAACTCAGGTATTCGTGTATAATTTAGGTAAAAAACAATATGGATTTGATAACATAGTCCAATCAGATCCTAAAAGTAATACAAGACAGTCTAATTTAGTTTATAATGTGTACTGGTCAACAGTAATCTCCAGAAGGGAAGTGGTTAATGAGGGTCATCTCAGAGTCAAACTTCATTGTGTTTCAGGTAAGACTGATCCTACTCAAAATCAGTACACTATCGTGGTGCCACTGATGCAACAGACTTGTTAGCTTGCCTTTTTTCATAACTAGGACAGAGATGTAAATATGATCTTTCAATATTAGGGATGCACAATATATAGAAATTAATATCGATGTCGGTCAAAAGTAAAACTGAACCGATAACCGATTTATTCCGTCTTGTTGCTGTTTGTGTTTATGTGTTTTTAGGAGAGGGCTGGCCATGTGGTATTTGTTTGGGCATGTGTCAAAGACAGAGCTGCAGCGCAGGATTGTGACGTGTTTAACTGCAGCATGTTTTATTTACTCGGATGCTGAAAAATAAAAACCCTATTCATTTTCAGCTTTCTAGTAAACACCTGAAGGTTTTGGGTCAAAACTGGGTGATATGTAGAACTATCCATAACTTCATACACCTTGACAGAAACCCCAGTTACGTCTGAAGAAAAGTAACTCCAGAGCATGACCCAAACGACACCTTGTTTCAACTTTGTTTCATTAACATCCTAACACATTCTTCCACAAGGTCTTGTGAGATTTTAGGCAGGCCTGAATTTTTTCTTTGGAAGAAAATAATTCTGTCTTACAACTCCGCTCCTTACCCAACACACACAGAAATTACAAGCAACTGTTTTTAAATATGAACCACCAATCCTTATTGGAAATTCCTGTAGCTCCTTCAGCCTCCCCTGACCAGTTCACTACTTTTGCAGAAAAAGAAAGTGTTTGTAATGTCATTGTTGTCCTATATTTTCTTCAACTGTCCTCATTGTGTCATGGTATACAAATAATGCTGTAGAACATTTAGTTCACTTCTCCTGACTGAAACCTTTTCACAATTAAATCCTTGTGAGCATTTGTATCATCTCTGTACACTACGGCTTTAGCTATATGATGCAAATGTGGAAAAGTCAGAAACACCTAAGTAAGACAGCTGGACTTTGTTTCGGATTAGTCAGATTCAATGTTAATTGATGGCTGGTGTGAACTCAAGAAGACTGAATGCTGAAACTGAATCAGACAGTGCATCAACAAAGTATTAATTTAGGTGAAGGACACTTATGCCACCAGATTATTATATCTTTTTCATTTGCCCCAAATGATTTGTTTGTTTTTTAGTTGAATTTTACAGGTTCAATGTCACAGCATATTTGGAAAAAGTTTAGAAATTATTTATCATAGTCTCATTTTTTTACATGACAAATAACAACGGTGTTGAAAGCCACTGTGTCCAAAAACCAAACCTAAACATCTATTTACCAACAGTAGGCAAAATAAAAAGACAAACTCATTAAACTTTCAATATTTCAACAGGGCCCATTGACATTCACAGAACCTGCACGCATGCATGGATGGATGAATGGATGAATGGATTTGAATATTAACTGGATGACTGACTGAACAATTAATAAATTAAATAAATGATGTGCATGTTCTTATCCACACAAACAAACCCACTGCAAGATCCGTTAAAGGTAGATAAAAAAAAGTACTGTGGCCCTCTCCTTGCTCCAGATTAGCCCAGCGAAATCATGAGGGAGTTATTGCTCTAATTAAATTCAACACAGTCAAGCTAAGTGTGCAAGAGGGGGACAACAGACAAAAGAAAGAGAAACTAAGAAAAGAGGAGAAAAAAGTTTTTAAAATCTGAGTTAAGTACCTGACTTTGCCAACATAAAGACATAAAAGATTTCTTGCACAGCCTAAATTAATTCATACAAAGTCTGTTTCCTATGATCCTGATGTGAAGTAGACTTAATCTGGAACTATCCAGATCAAAAGCTTGTATGTTCAGAAACTTGTGTAAGTACAATCAAAACAGTGCTGATAAAAAGACAATGGTTTATACGTGCCCATATATGTAAAGACTAAACACCTTCCATACTGTATATGTTCATACAGGCACCTGCCCTTTTTGCTCCTTGGCCTTTTGATCAGAATATTTTTCATTTAGAAGCTGACTGTGGATCCCAGAATATATTGCTTTTAGTTTAGATTCCTAGACAGTTGTCCTGGGTACTGGGTACCTGGGTAAGATATGGGTATTTGTACTTGTATCAACAATTTGTATTGTTTCTGCTTCATCACCAACAGAGGGGCAGCCTGAGCAGAGAGGCTAAAACACAACACGCCAACAGGGGGAGAAAAGAAGAGGGCTCTCGCTCTCTGAGTGGGAGGAGAGAGGTGAGGAGAAGCTGTTATTATCTGACCATTCAGGTTTCATTACTCAGACAGTAGTTTGTTGTTGTGTCATGAGCTAGGTGCTAGCTGAAGACTTTGCCTTTTCTCTTTAGCGTTAATAACAGCTGTCACGCAGTACTATAATGATATTGATAGAAAAGGAGGAGATGTGATGATGAGATGCATTGATGTTGCAATTTATATATATTCAACCTTTATTTGCGGCCAATGAAAATGTAGTTATTCATTAGGCTACCAGCTGTACAGATTAGAATGAAGTAAATAGCCTGTCATTTCTGTCAAAATTTGTCTCCTCAACTAATAATTTGGGTTTTTGTGTTTCAGTTTAATAAGATATGATTTTGTAAAATATTTATAAATGATTATTATTATTATTTTTTTAAATTCAAGACATTTATGATGACTCATTTCTAGGAACCTGTTTAGATAGCAGTGTGTGAATTTAAACTTCTTGTCTTGTCAGTGCATTGATTAAAAGTATGTCTGTCTCTCTGAATACGTTTATATATTAAAGCTGCACTACCTGATTTAGAGAAACTGTGAAACAAACGTATAAGTTTGAACGATGTGACCTTCTATCACTGTCTCACACATGGAGGTTGATGGAGCACACACTGCCTCATAAATACAGAAAGTATGAGAACAACAAGCAGCAGTCTGCAGTTGGCTTTAAATTATTTGGACTGAAAAATAAAAATAGCTGTAAATGAGCTGTGAATTTTGAAATAAAGCATTAGCTCCCTCACATTGCGTCTGATAGATTATAGTTCAGGATAGATAATGTATGTCTATTATAGTTTTTCCTAGATTTGATTCAATTGTATATCTCCATAATTACTAATTGAAGAACATCATAGCAAATTAAACTGTAAAAGCTGGGTGAGATTATTGCTATTAATATCACCAATATTCCGCCCTAGAATTTGGCTTTATGTGCTCTTTTTTTTTGCTTTGAGCACCTGCCCCTTTGGTGGTCTCTGCAAGAAGGTTTGTAAATTTGCATCACCAAAAATACAAGCATTGTCTGCTATTTCTTGTTGAACATCTTTAAGGTTACGATCTTAGATGGAGAACAACTGTTGTGCCCAGCTATAGGAAAAAGGAACAACTGATAAAACTACATCTCCCAGCATTATTGTCTGTGTAGCCAGCGATCATCACATCTGAAAACTGAGACTCGCTGTTTGTGGTCCAAGCCCTGCAGAATCTAAGCATAGATTCCCCAAGAAGAAACAGGTTTGTCTCTAAATATGTAGATGAAGCACAGTCCCTCCATTACTGAAGAGAAGAAACTACCGAGACCCCAGCTTGGCAAGCCAATCATCTGCTCAATGAATGCGACTGCTATGTGCCACACAGCCCGATGCAGCCCTTGGACCTTATGTACCCATGTGTGCTCCAATGGCTACCCAAGAGTGGTCCCACAGTAAGAGGCTTGTGTCTGGGTAGAGATAAATTGGTTTAAGATGAAACAATGTACTTTAAACCTCTGAGTGCACGCTACCCATCATTACATCTAAATATTGCTCTTTTCATTTTGTGGTGATATTGCTTTGTGCTTAACTGGTCAAATTCATAGCAGGCCGCTGAGTCTGCTCTGCATGATTGGTTAGATCGTGCTGAAAACCCACGCCACTGGGTATGCTTACTCTGCTGGGCTTTGCCTTTTTTTCCTTCTCTGTTTCCTTATAAGATTGAGCCCTTTTGACTAGTCTGTCATGCTGTTAACAGCCACTGCCTTTGTTCTAACTGGGTGCTGTCTGGTGTGTCCTCCACTTGCTTTGTCTACTAGCTTGTTTGCAGGTTAGCCTAGCTACACAAACAGACACACATTAAATTGGTTCTTTGTTAACCTTGTTCTTTGTTAACCTAAGCTAAGGTTGTCTTCATTCCCACTACCTCATAATATAGTTTGGTTCTGATACATACAAATCCAAGCTGAACTATGACATTACTGCATTGTTGTAGTTGTATTATTTTAACATTAGTTAATTAGTGTTTTAACTATTCGTTATAAGAGTTTTTATTATCATCATTCTTCAGTTTACTTGTTTTCTTATTATCCATTTCCTTTTGCTTGGTAGTTTAGTTGAACGACACTAGCTTAGTTATACAGTTTATTGGCTCACATACTTTAACTGTCAAGTTGAACTATTGTGTCAATACATTCTTTTGTTTTAGAGAGAGGTATTTTCTGTTTATTCTGTGTATGTTGCAGTACTACCTGTTTGAGAACCCAAGTGCACAAATACCTCCTTCACATTTTGTTCTATAATACCACCTCACCAGGCTGGTATTCATAGAACAAAACCTGACAGAGACTGACAGTTGTTTGGCTTAACAATGACTTGTTAGAGTCGAATAAAAACACTTTTATTAATTATTAATTATAGTTATAAATTGCTGCTAATAGCCATGTTTTAAATTAAGTTTGTTTTAAAAAAAAAAGGCAAGGAGATTATGTTTTGCATTTTAATTTTTTGTTGTTGAGCTAATGGTCCCATTTACAGCCTACACCATTAATAATATGTGTGCGCAGCATGGCAATGAAAGTACTGCCTCAGATGATGTACACTCACCGTTTGAAAAACCCAGCAGGATCAAATCTAATGTTAAACAAAAACTACCGCTTGCATCAAATTGTCAGGTTTTTTACTTTGTTTGAAATTAAGGACTTAAGTTTTACCGCATACCAAGCAGCTATCGGCCATTTCAGAGCCACCAAAGGCAGCTGTAGCTTCAGGTTATCAAGCACATACAGGGGTTGGACAATGAAACTGAAACACCTGGTTTTAGACCACAATAATTTATTAGTATGGTGTAGGGCCTCCTTTTGCGGCCAATACAGCGTCAATTTGTCTTGGGAATGAC
>JAHUTJ010059115.1:0-16867 GCA_036250325.1 Characodon lateralis | reverse complement strand
CTGAAATATTTCAGTTAGTGTGCAATGAATCTAAAATATATGAATGTTAAATTTTCATCATGACATTATGGAAAATAATGAACTTTATCACAATATGCTAATATTTTGAGAAGGACCTGTATGTCTCCACCAGCTTCGCACACCATGACGTTAAAATTCTCTGCGTACAAAACAGTTCATGCTCACTCAGATCTGGACTTTGACTAGGCCACAGGTGTCTAATTCCAGTCCTCAAGGGCTGGTGGAGATCTTGACAGCAAACTGAAAAGGTAATTTAGCCATTTGATTCAGGTGTGTTGCACCAAGGACACATGTAAAAGTTGCAGGACACCCACCCTCGAGGACTGGAGTTTAACATCCCTGGACTAGGCCATTGAACCACCTGATAATGCTTTGTTTTAAACCATCCCATTGTATCTCTTGACTGTACGTTCAGGGTCGTTGTCCTGCTGGAAAATGAGCCCCTCTCCAGTCTAAAGTCTTCTGCAGCCTCTAACAGGTTTCCTCCAGGACTGGCCTGTTTATGAAAAAACCATCCCGAAAGCATGATGGTGCCACCACCATATTTCACTATGGAGATCGTGTTTTCAGTGTCACTAGGCTGAAAAAGTTGAAGTTTTGTCTCATCTGACCAGATAACCTTCTCCCCCATCTTTGACTGGTTAATCCGTTGTCACTACTGGATTGGATCCAGTTGCTCTGAGGTGTTTGTGCTCATATGTAAAACTTATTAATATTTTAAACCTGACTGTGTCTTACATTAAATCAGTTCATAATTAAAACAAACTAAAGAATATTTGAAAGCCATCAGCTTTCCCCTTCCAGGAGGATCCAGTTTAGTTTCTGCCTCCGTCCTGATAAGCCTCCTTGAGTCACAGCAAATGGGCCATTCCGAGCATCGATGCTGCTCTCCAAGAGCCCGATTATTCACTATCCCACACACTGAAGGCATGTTTCAGCATGTTTATTAGCATCCGTCTGCAGACAAGCCAGACAGCTTCCTGTTGGCTCCCTGAATGCACGGATAGGAGCAGATAAAAGCAGAAATGAAATTAAAAGGCCAGTCTAGACTCTCTGAATGAGAGTGGACGAGATGCATCAAACTGACAAAAAACAACAACATTTTACTGGATTTATGATGCTGAGAAAAAAAATCGATTCAGCCCTTTTATGACCACTTTCCAAGTGTCTATGTGTGAAGAGGTGCTTTTAAGGTCAGAACATCGTGTAACAAATGTGGAGTTTAGGCTAACGGTGTGAAAATTACAATGGGTACTTCATTGTTTAAATGCTAATTAAACACAAACTGTGTCTTTGGGTAGGGGCAGAATAGGCTTTTATTCCTTGTCTTGTCTCTAGTAAAGTTGTTTTAGACCTTATAAAGTCTTAAACATACCCTAACCCTTCGCATACCAGGTCTTCCAAAACATGTAATCCTGCCTTTGCTTCTAAGAGTAACGTTTCTTAGATTTTTTGAGAGATGTGCTGCTGATGTTTGTTTTAAGATTTGTAGTTCGGGCAGAGGAATTTGGCTATTGTTACACATAGACAAAACTACAAACCCCATGATGCAGAGAAGCAATAAGCCCTGTGGAGAGGATTTTCCACCCAGCTACCTGGCTATCTCTGCAACATGCGGAAGGATTCTGTAACGGAAATCAACTTATTGTATGTTTAAGGAATTAAAATCAGCATGTTTAAGTTGAGTTATCCATTACAAGCTCCTTCATCATGGAAAGCGCATATTTGGCCTCTTACTGCCTGAATTTATTTACAAATATATACATTTTTAAATGTTTTTGCCGTCCATCTGATTCTAAATAAATTAAGATTTGACAAAAATATATCAAAGAATAAACATTTATATGCAATTTGCTAAATTAGGCTTAGCTTTGCTTGCTAGATGGCAGCAAAGTGCTTCCAATGTATGAGCACAATATGCATCAACAGGTTTTGTGGGATATATGCGACATACTATGAGGCTGGACGTGAATTGAGGCAAATTATCGACAATACTCCACAAGGGGTTAAGGGGGCGTGGCTTAAGCCTCTGATAAATAACTAATGAAACTTCATATAAGCTACAGGAAGTCCAGTTACATGCCAGAGCTAAAACAGTAATTTATGTTGAAAATCTATTAAGTGAGTTAAATTCATGTTAAGGTAAATCATTTTTAAAGATACATTTGCGTCTTAATTTAATCCCAATGGTCTCCAACAAGTCTTAAAAACCTGTAAAAACCCTCAACTTTGTAGAACCGCCTGCAGGTCTTCTGGCATTTGTCTCTACCAGCTTTGAACATCTACGGACTGAACTTTTTGCCCATTCTTCTCTGCAATATAACTCAAGTCAGAACGAATGGATTCCAGTCTCTTGGGGACATGTCCTCAGACCTTTGGATGGGTCTCTGCTTTAACAAATCTGGATCAAACAAATAGATCCTTAACAGGATTCTGTGGAACTTGACTACATATCAAGGAGGTAATTCATCCATGTGGTTCAGGTGTATTAGACTGTGGAGACATCTAACAGTTGAATGGCACCAACCCCCCAAAGGACCGGAGTTCGACACCCCTGACCCATTGTATCTGTGGCTGTAAATTTAGGATGGTTGTCTTGCTGGAAGGTGTACCTATACCCCAGTCTCAAATCTTCTGCAGCCTCTAATAGGTTTTCTTCCTGGATCTTCATGGATTTAGCTCCAACCATCAACCCATCAACTCTGAGCAGCTTCCCTGACCCCACAGCATGATGCTGCCACCACCATGTTCTAATGACAGCATGGTGTATTCCTTGTGATGTGCAGCACTTGTTGGCATCACATTAAAATGGGCAACAAACACTTGCATACCACTTTTTCCAGATTTGTATTTCTTTAAAAATTTCAAAGACGATGTATCCCGTTCCTAATCACGCAAACCTTGTTTTACAAACTTTCTGTTTATGTTTGCATTAGATATTACCTTCCACTTAGCTTTCCTGTACTTTGTGTTGATCCATCCCATAACAACCCAATAAAACACACTAAAGTTTGTGGTTGTAACGTGATATAAAATATGAAAGGTAAGAACATGGCACCGTATCTCTGATTTATACTGCCTGCATATTTTTACTCATTACTCACATTTGCAGAATATTTTAGGCTTTATTAAATAAATAAACAAGGTCCAGAATAAACATGAACCTGAGAGTTGCAACTGATCCTGAATCCTGGCTCGGCTCCTTCTGGATTCTCCACTCCGCTCTGCTTCTCCCAGCTGGGATGCTTTTTCAATAAAAATTCAGCTCCCGTCTCTGTGTCCCCCACGTTCTCCTCCTCCCAGCAGATCTCATCTCGCAGCACTGCAGCCAGCAGACTGAATATTGGCTCAGAGTGTGGGTATGAGGAGGGGGGGGGGATTTATTGAAATCGCTTTTTCTTTGGGCCGGCCGCCAGGGAGCTGCTGAATTGAATACCGTCTCCTGAGGACTGCTTAAACGCCTGCGGTCATGTTCTCCCTGGTGGGAGGTCCGGATGAGTCGCATTTTTCAGCAGGCCGAGGCGGTGATTGGGGGTACTTCAAAGTTTCAGCACATTCACGTGTCTCTCCAGGCTAAAATATGCTGAAACTGAAGCTGTGGCACAGTGGCTCAGCAGTTAGTCAAGGCAGCCAGCACCCCACAGATTCACCCAGCTTGGAGATTCCCCGTGGATTTCCCCCCAGAGACCCGAAAACATGCAGGTTTGCTGAAGCTGAAACTTTAAATTGGGTTGTTGGTCACATCTCTCAGCTCTATGACTGAAGGATCTCCATCCATCCGGAAACACTTATCCCAGCTCTCTGAGGATAAACTGGTGGCCGTGGACTTTAATATTCTCTGTGAATCTGCCTAAAAGAATACACAATTACTGTTTGAGCAACCTTCTTTTAGAGAAAGTTAAACTGCTGTAACACCAACAACTGATCTTCGTTCTCCAAAGTCCTGCCGATCGGAATAAAACTGATGTCTTTGAAAACAACCATTTCTGCATCATTAATCATATAAATCCTTCCCATCCATCCGGGACAGAAACCCAGACACCCCTTTATCTAGCACCTAATGGAGGATCCCAAGGTGTTTCCAGGCCAGAAAAGATTTACAGCCATGACAAAATAGAAAGTTCACCTTCTGAATTCATCAGTGTTTTATATCAGGACATAGTAAAAATGTTTTGGTCTTTACCAAGTTCAAAAATAGCTCAAATCCAAAGTGTAGAAAAGCACACAACAGATTCCACTCTGTCATTATTTATTAAACCAAGATAAGGCCAAAATAGATAAGTTTGCAGAAACTCCTCCTCTTAAAAGTGGTTCTCAACGTCCTTATCAGGGTCACACATCGTTGTGGAGGAATTTAGGCCCGGTTTTCTGGCCAATGTGTTTCAGTTCATTCAATTTTGCAAACATTTATTGCTGCATAGCTCTCTGATGGTCCCAACACAGCATTCCAATCAGGCTGAAATTTGGACTTTGACAGGGCCATTACATTTTTATTCTTTCCTTTTTCTGTCATTTTGTTGTAGATCAGCTGCAGCGTCTGGATCACTTCATTGGTGATGACCCAATTTGGTCAAAGCTTTAGCTGGACAGTAGAATACCAGACGGGATCATGGTCCACTCAATGTCAGCAAGGTGTCCAGTTCCTACAGCTACAACACAAGCCCAAATGATGAACCCTCCACCTCTGTGCTTAACTGCTGGTTTGAAGTGTTGGTGCAGATATCCTTGCTTGTGCTTCATTTAGTTGCAGCTTTGCAAACCTAAGCCATGCAGCCATATTGCTTTTAGAGAGAAGAGGATTTCTCCTTTGTTGGGACCTACAGCCATAGATTTCAACATTAAACTCCGGTACGGACTTTTATGGAACTTTCAAAATAAATTGCCTTTAACAGTCTTTCAGCACAACTTCAGAAGGGGGAAGGGGGGTAGCAGAGGACTTCCCAGTGATGCCACTGCCCGCATAAAACCCCATCTTCCCACAAGTCGCCCTCTTTCCACAGGGCCTTTGAGGAGGACCGGTCAGGAGAGGCCCAGCGCGCGGATGTCTTTTGCTGGCAAAAAGACATAAATTCAACTGGATCCAAGGAAGCCATACGATCATCGATCATATGCAAAGTTAAGTAGAATGAAATACTGTCTGTGTATCCGGTATTTTCATTCATGAACGGGGATAATTAAGGTACAAGCATTACTTGACTGTCTCTCCGAGGCCCCACAGACGCAAGCGGTGTTCGAGAGAAGCCCCGGCAAAGACGCGGTCTCCCAGCCTGGAAGGAAGACAGCAGAGACCGCAGCGGACAGGACGGGCCGCCCAGCTCTCCGGAGCTAACCCTTTTGTTCACAGAGCGAACGCAGAGGTTAGCTGAAAGCTAACTGCTTGTTGACTGTGGACGTTTCTTCAAACTTCGCCCCTTGGACAACATTTCCTCACCATGGTCAGAGGTTAGGTTTGGGCAGATTAACAGTTAGGATGAAATAATCTGAACGTTTTCATTCTATGAAGTTTTGTTTTTGTGAAACTCGGCTATCTTAGTGCTAGCAGGCTATCTGTAGCACACGTGCCGGTTTGTGTTCTTTGTATGTTTTAAGGTTGGGATAAACTTTATTTTAAAGGGTGATTTTAAACAGAACATTGCTCATAACGCGCCGTCCACGCTTATGCATTTTAACCCTTTTATTAACCCTGGTATTTTAAAGGTATGTGTTGATTCTGGTGCTAAGCTATTAGCTTCTTTGTTAGCTTAACGGCTAACCGGTAAGAACATGTGTTTGCTACTAAAGAGTATTCAACAGAAAGGTTGTTGGTTTTCAAGCTAGTGAATAATAGTCCCTGAACATCATTTACTTGATTTGATAACTAAGTAAACACCATTAAGCCCCATTTTTCCAGAAAGATTTGGCTCTTTTCCAAAATACTCCCTTAATAATATTTCTTCAAATTGAAATAACTGCCTTTATTTCAATAAATAAAGGCCGTTAATTAAACACCGTTGATAATTGGTCATCCAGAAGGTTGGTTTTATTCAGCAGATCATTCTTTAAAACATTATTTTATGAAAATAATATTTCATCTGATCTTGCATTGTGAATGGTTGTCTAAATGTTGCTGATTATTGCCTAAGTTTTTCCAAGACTAACTTAACTTCATTTCCAGATTCTTCAAGATAATCCTTGGTTCTCAAACATAAACATTGCATGGTAATGTTGCATCACTCTTTAGGTCATGGTTTCCAATCATCTTTAATCGACTTGTTTATATTGTACATAGCCCATTAGTCTTCATTATTCTTTAATTCTGCTTGGTAGTTTATTTGGATTGTTTTAGCAAAGTAAAGAGTTTGTTGATTGAAATATGTTTGACTTTGAGTTGACTTATTTTTGTTAATAAATTCTTGTATTTTAAGAAATTGTGTGAATTCATTCCATATATGTGCAGAGTTTTGCTGTTCAATAATGTCAGAGCTCGTCTCACACCTTTCTATTTTGTCCTAATACCATCGCCTTACTGGGCTGGTATTCACAGGACAACCCTTAACAGACCGAAATATTATTTGATAAAATATTAAAATATTAAATATTAAATAATATTCTCAGATTCTTAATTACAACACCTTCAACTCTTCCAAATCACCATGCTTTAGTGTTTTTCAACCTGTACTAACTGAGTCCTGTAGATTCTGAGCTGGAGCTCTTCGGTTTGTGTCATTCCTCTGGGCTTTGCACTCTCCGACTTCGCTCAAACGTCCTCTCTGTCGTGAAGCGCCATCTTTGGTTTTGTTGTAGTCTTGTGTTTTCTATTAGTTTGGAATTTCTCAAAGTTCTTTTAGTAGTTTATTTTCTATTATTTGTTATGGTTTTCTTATGACTATTATTATATTGGTTGTTCCCTTGTCATTTTGGAAGTTCCCTTGTCTTTCTTGTAGTTTCTAGTTTAGTTTCCCTTTTAGTATAACTGTGTTTATGTTTAAATATTTGTTCACCTGCGCTCTTTGTTTACTAGTTCATTTTCTCTGTTCCTCCTCGTCCTGGTTCCCTTTCTGTGGTTTAGGTTTTATTTACGGTCAGGGTTTCTTTTTGGGTTCTTTGTTAATTATTAGGTTTTGGTGTTTCTTCTATTCCCTCTAGTTTCTCGGTTTACTTTAGTTAATGATTATTCTAGGTTCTTATGTCTTTTTTGGTTTATTATCTTCGTCCATAGTTTTGCTTAGTTCTGTTTCCTGGAGTTTTGTTATTTATAGTCTTGTTTTTGTAGTCAGGTTCTTTTGGTTATGTTCTTATCTAGCTTCCCTTGTGTTTCGTTTTGTTTCTAGCCTTGTCACCTTAGCAACTATTCATATTCCCTCAGTTCTCTACTACCTGGTCCACACCTGTATTCCATCTCATCTGATTACCTGCCTCAGTTTCTCATTGCTCCATACTCCACTTCCCTCTGTTCATAAGCTCTCTGTTTTTGTTTGTTCCTTTCTGGTTCCTCCCATTCTCCACCCATATTTATGTGCTTTTTGTACCATGTTCCTGCTAAGCCAATTTTTTAAGTTGTGGACTTTTCATCTTTGTTAAGTACCTGCAATGTTTTGCTTCATTTTGGAAGAACATTTGAATAAAAGAAGACTCCTTTAAACATGCAGCTGCTGAGCTATTGTCTGTGCTTTGGTCACTCTAAACCTCAGAACGCGACACACTCATGAGATGATTATTTTCCACCTGTGAATAATCAGTATGTAAAATGACTGACCTCAATAACAGATGCTTCTCTAAAGGGCATTGCTGATGTCTTCCCAGCTTGTTGTTGTCTTAGAGATGCCTACATTGATGATGATCACCTAATGCATTTTCCTCTAAAATTCTGTGGAGGCAGAAGGTGTCAGGTTTTTGCTGCAGCAGCAAGCAGGAAGGATCAAACCAAGAAGTTGCTCTTCTAAAATAATGTGCAAACAAATGTCACAGATGAAACATTCTCAATAAAAGCTCTGTTTTTAAAAAAATGACCTCCTGCACAGCAATAATTTCCTGACAACAGCAGAGAAATCAAAGCATTCACATTTCCTCCTCCATATCAAACAGTTTCTGTGGCAACGTAGAGTCATGAACGAAGTTGAGAAAATTTTCAAATTGCACCTTGAACTTTACCAAATCAATAATACATCTTGTGGAGACACCAGTTTACTGTTTGTTTTCCATTTGCGTTCTGTGAGCAGCAGTCCTGAGGAGAGCGGGCATAAAACAAGAGGTATGGACTTTTACCTCCTTAAATGTAGGTTTCTGTTGCTCCCCGGGCTCAGGCAGGGATTCAGAATCTGCTCTTAATAATTTATGGGACCAACATCACAGTTAAAGACAAGATTCACTCCGGGGGTGCCATGAGAACCCTCGCTTGGGGTTTGATTTTAAAAAGTTCTGACAAGTCTGAAGCATCATTCAATTTTCAGCCGGAAAGCAGAAAATTAAGCAGTCAGTCAAGCAGTCAATCAGGAGGGGAGAGAAGGATTCACTGAGACGTTTTCTCCTCCAATCAAATGCCAGATTTATTCCAATTTTATGTAAAGAGAAGAACCAACGCCGCCATCTTTCTGCTCTCCTCTCTCCTTGTTATCTCTCCACTCGTCCGTGACATTTCTCGCGGCGTTGCAGCGCTCCGTCTGTTGCCCTTGGATGATGGATGGGGTGATAGACGCTCTGTTGCCACAGTAATTTGATGGATGGTTTAACAACTCGTACCGACGCAGACGGCGCCTCGGCCTGTTCTGGTCCATGACTGATATCAAAGGGCCTCAGACGGCTGCCGCTCTGCCGAGGGAACAGTCGCCGCTGACCCGTAACCGTCGTGCCACATATACGTCCATTCATACCGCAAGTTCAGCACATGACACCGGCCTGACGGGACGGGTGGGGAGACTGACTGAGGATTTCAGGCTCAGGCGGTGACAGGAAGACAAATCGAGGAAAAACATCTGTGTTGACTACAGAGGGAGCAGAGACAGAAAACAGTTTCTGGACCTCTGAACAGGAACACAGTTCTGCCTGATTTCAGTCTGACAAACCTGACATGTACTTTAGATTTTAAGTTCACTTCTTTAATATCTTTAGTTCCTCAGTTGGCTACAGATGAAACAGAAGAACACTAAGATTAGTAATTTAGGTTTCAGTTTAGAATCTGCAGCATTATTGGAATTTACTGCTGCAAACTCAGACTCACATTTTACTTCAGATCATTAAAAAATTCATGCTGCCGGCAGCTAAATATAAGAAATATTTGCTGTGGATTTGTAATGAGCCTCTGGGTCGATAGTTTGGGTTTGTTTCTACCACTTTTAAACATCTACAGTCTGACAGTTTTGCTCAGGTTGGATAGTGATCATCTGGGAACATCAATTTTCAAGTCTTGCCACAGACGCTCAGTTGGATTTAGGTCTGGAGTTCGACTAGGCCATTTTAACATGTGAATATGCTTTGATTCAAGCCATTCACATCACATTGTAGCCCTGGCTTCCCTGTCCCTGCTAAAAAAATAAAACATCCCCACAGCATGATGCAGCCACCACCATGCTTTACTGTTGAAATGCTGTGTTCAGAGTAATATGAAGTGTTAGTTTTCACTAAAAGGTTCATATAATCAAACCTTAAAACTAATCACATTTTCATTCCTTAAGACAGTCGGGTCATCCATCAGTCGGCATTTCTCATCGTGGGTCTTTAACAGATCATTTTCCTGTGGACAGATTCTTCCACCTGAGCTGTGGATCTCTGAAGCTCCTCCAGGGTTACCATGGGACCCTTGGCTGCTTCTCTTAATAATGTTCTCCTTGTCTGGCCTGTCAGTTTAGGCAGACCTTCATGTCTTGGTAGGTCTACAGTTGGTCCATCCTCTCTCCATGTTCAGATGATTGATGGAACAGAGCTCTGGAAGATGTTCAAAGCTTAGAAAATTGTTGTAGACCCTAACCCTGCATTAAACTTCTCCAGAACGTTCTCCCTGACCTGTTTGCTGTCCTTCTTGGTCTTCATGAGACTGGTTGTTCCCTAACAGTTTACCAAGTAGGTGACTTCAAAAAGCAAATATCTGCAGTGGATTTTATTTAGGGGTATCAGAGTAAAAGGGGCATTTTTGCAAACTCAGGATGTTATGGCGACTGCTGCTACAGGTGAATTACTGCCCTCTTCAGAAAATGTGAACCATCCCTTTAACACCTAATATTATGTTTTTATATGAATGTAGTTCTGTAAACCAACAAGATGTTTCATTATTCCAGCAATCATAAGGTTTATAGATATATTTCCTGTTTGCAGTGACGGCGGGAATATGACAGATTGATTTCAGGTTCAGATACTTGTTTGCATTCTGACTCATCCCAAATTATTAATTAAATCTCCTTCCCCATCAGATCCTGCAGGCATCATGGAGGACAGTCATCTCTGTGCGGCTGTGATGAAATCAGGAGGGAAATCAACTAGATGTGGGACAAGTTTTCTATCTTTGTTTACCCATATGTGTGCTCCTTCAAGTGAAATATATTCATCATTGAGGGAAAGTTTTGTTTTCCAGGTAAAGCCGGGTCACCAACAGGTAACAAACCCATTTTTATTCTGACAAAGATTCGTTGTTAATGTTCTGACATTTTGATTTAACTCTTAGTGATTGTAAAGCTGATTTGTGATGCCCCCATTAAATCAGAATGGTCAGAAACCTTCAAGCATTTGTCACAGAAACCCCGTTGAGATTCCTTATCCCGACCCATTCCTGACAGACAGCGGCGTCTCAAGAGGATGGCGATTAGCGGCCTGGTGGTGCAGCAGCTTAACGAAAGCAACACCCTTTAGGAGAGGCTTTGGTTTTCTGCTTTTCTCGCAGTTGTTTGGCACCAGAAAAGGCTCCCATTGGCTCAGTAATGAAATTATGAATAGATCCAACCTCTAATATGAGTTTTAAAGCAGAAGATTAATAATAATGTTAACAGCAATTTAAAAACACCTGGAGGTCCTATGTTCTGCTCCAGTTTAATGAATGTTATTTAGGGTGATAATTGTGGCCATTTTCAGGCTTTTAATTCTTTGTCAGGAACCAACATGGACATGTTTAAATGTTTTTCATCATCATAAAATCTCGTTGAGCTCTGATTAAAGGAACCGGAGTTCAACAGAAACGCTACGCCAAAGCAGCATTTTTTTTAAAGTTTAAATACTAATCTGACCTGCAGTTTATGGTCCTTTCAGTGCATTAATGTGACCTTTATTGTCATTACTGAATGTTAATGTGACATTTTCTGTCAAGGAATAAGTTTAACTGAAGGGAATAAATCACCAGAGAAAACGAGGATATTTATTAAAACTGCAGATTAATGAATCCTCAGGGCTTCTCTTCTGTTTTAAGAACCTACATTATAAAGATCTTTACGTTGCATTTACAAAGGACTATTTCCAGCGGCGGACAGCTACACATTTTCTGGTCAAACATTTAAAACAGAAGGAAGATGAGGTAAATTATTTTTGCAGCACATAAACTTTGAGTCAGACAGATAAGATGCAGCCGCTTGCAAAAGTTAGACTAACACATGGTTTCCATTTTCTTTTAAAATAAAATTTGAAAACTATATTTAGCTATTTTTATTCTGATGCCTCTAAATAATATCTAGTGAACAAACAGCATCAGGATGTTGTGGAGAAGTTTAAAGCAGGGTAAAGAAGACATTCATCAGAGAAGCAGCCAAGAAGTTAATGGTAACTCTGGAGGAGCTGCGGAAATCCAAAGCTCAGGTGACAAAGCAATTATTAGTAATGCACTCTACAAATCTGACCTGTATTGAAGAGCAGCATGAAGACAGTCATGTCTGCAGTTTGGAAGGAGACATGTAGGCGACTGAGGTAAAAAGTGGAGGAAGGAGCTTAACCAGATGAGACCAGAGGTGGATATGTTAGGCTTGATGTAAACCAGTAAGACTGTAAAGCACCCTGAACAAAACTTGACCAGTGTGACACATGGTGGTGCCCACATCATGCTGTGTTGATGCTTTTCTTTAGCAGGGACAGAGAAGCTGGTCCTTCCAGTTCACAATTACGTTCTACTTTATGTTGGTCTGTTTCATAAAATCCCAATAAAATATACCAGTAAGATGACAAAATGTGTAGCCACTGGTCATCGAGCTCTGAATACAAATACGCGTAAACATATCCAACTTTCTTCCCTCCGTTGAGCCTTTATTGTGCCGATTTAATGGCTGTATTTTCATGCATCTCTGCCACAAGAACAATAATTCATGATTAATAATAATTCAGGTCTTTTCTTTCTGCTCTCGGTGGAGGAGGACGCTTTCCTCTGTCTCCCGCAACCTCCCATATCTGCCCTGCTTCAGCTCTGTGCCTCATCTTTCTTTTTTGAGCCTCTTTTTGCATATTCCAAAATTCTGAGTTATGGATTTGGTCAGCTGGTCTCTTAATGCAATTGATCAAATTTTCTCGACGAGAAAACAAGGTGAAGGGAAACCCTCTTGTCCAGACGGGACATTTTTCTCCGGACACACGATGGACTCCTGGCAGAAGTGGAGGATTGTGTGTTGGTCGATATTGTCAGTCAAGGATGTCGAAGACGTGTACACAATTGGATGTTTGATAACAGGATTTCTGTTTTTTGGAGTCGGCGGTTACCTGGCATATAGAGAAATTCGAAAAACGTCGGCAGCTGTTCTGGCCGTTGTGAGGCTGCCTAGCATGTGAGATGGGATCTGCAGGGCGATCAACACTCAGACTGAGATGTTACGTGAGCTGAATCGCAGACTGGATGTGATCCTTACACAGGATCGCAGGCAGGTTGCGGTTCCTGGACTCAGGGGTGAAATGGGATAAATCTTGGAGNCAACACTCAGACTGAGATGTTACGTGAGCTGAATCGCAGACTGGATGTGATCCTTACACAGGATCGCAGGCAGGTTGCGGTTCCTGGACTCAGGGGTGAAATGGGAAAAATCTTGGATAAAGTTGTTCGCTCGGATCTGGCAGAAAGGACCTGGAATTTGGTTGTTTGGATTCGCCATTGAGAAGCACCAGCAAGACTTTCAAGGCTGACGGAAAATTAAGAGTTAGCCTAACCCAAATAATTATTGTTTTTCTGATTCTGGCTCCCCTGCACGGCCTTGATGGCTGGTTATCTTCAACCTCTCCTGGAAGTTATGTAAACATGACGCTCTGCTCCCTCCCTTCCCTGAGGACATCTGTGGACCTGCTCAGAACTTTGTGGCCGGTTGATGAACCTTCCATCGTATCATCAAGAACAACGGCCTCTGTGCCAGTGCTTCATGGACTTACTTTGCACACACTCACATGCACACACACACATGCTCAAGGTAAACATATGCAGCCCTCACACCACATTCACCGGATCCCGTGCATGATGTTGTTTCGTATATATGTTGCTTCTTTGTGCTGAGTTTTTTTTTTTTTTTGCAATCTCAAACTGCATCCTGCCATGGATAAAGTGTGAAATATGTTTTTTTTTCCCCCTCTTCTTACCTAATGTGGTCTCTTTTCTCATCTACCTAAATGTGTGATTTCATTACTTTTCATAGATTTTCAGATTTCTCAGAAGGATTACCAGCGAAAGCCAAATATTAGTATTTGAAAATTTGGACTAAAGCTGTTTTTACACCAATGACCAGAGAATTTTAGATTTCCTAAAAGGATTGTACTACAACTATATCACACCAGTGACAGACAAACATTATTAGTATTTAAAAAGTTTGGACTAAAACTGTTTTATACCAGTGACCCATCTTATTTGAACGATGGGACCATAACTGCCTTATACCAGCGACTTTAAGGATTATTATTATCTTTCTTCTAGCACCGGATGAATTCCTTACCACAGAGGACTTAATGAGCTAATTACCTCTATTAGAAAGATTGGATTAGAACCAGCTCTTACCAATAAACTCCCAAGGATTATTAAAGTCATTTGATTTGTTTTTTCTGTGTTTGATTTTTGTTATCATTGTAATGTTTTTCCTCATGTACAGCGCTTTGAGTGCTTTGTTGCTGAAAAGCACTATATAAAAGAAACTTGACATTAAAGTTGCTTTTGGTGCAGCTCCAGGTTCATTAAGTTGGTTTCCAAATGGATGCACCTTAGTTTTAACCTGGAGGATGTTCACTTGTAGCTCTGCAGATATTTTTTATTTCCCAACATCTCTCAGGAACCTCTCAGGGTGACGGATCGTCTGTTTGGGTCCTGTTTAAAAATGAAAATGTGCTGCCGGCGGAAAGACGCTCGGATCGAGGTTCCAGTTGCGATGAGCTGATAAACACGCAGCCAGTTGGTGAGAGGATGGAGGAATAATGAGCTAAATGGTGGAACGATGGGGGAGTTTACTGAAGCAAGGCCAGCACAGCAGGTCATCCTTCTGTGTTTGTTTGGATTCTTTAATCCTCCCTGAAGCAGAAGCTTTTCATTACAAGAACAGGGATTCTAATAGGCATTACAATAGAGGGAAAACAGACAAGCTGCTGTTTATGAGGGAGGAGAGCCGAGGAGAACAACTGAGAGCTGACAATGAAACCTGGAAGATCCCCAGACTAACTTGCTGCGTTGGAGATGGAAAGGATTCCTGTTGCTCCGTGATGAATTTTTATTCTCACAATAAAGATGGTATTACCAACCTACATCTGCTGCGAGCTCCGGCTCATCGTTTTCTGTCTTGTTTCTCTGTTTGCAGAATTTTTCTGTGAAAAAGGCAGCACAGGTCTGTAGAGGAGCTTCAGTCGGCAGCTGTACCTGCTGCTCACAGAAGATCAGGTTCAACCTTTAACATCATGGCCTCAGATATACTGACCTGAAGATCTGCAGCTTCTTCCTGCAACTATAACACCTGTCTAAGGCCTTAATACCTGTTGATTTTTCACATTTTGTCACATAGAAAATACAAGATTTTAGAATAAACTGACCTATTTGGTACAACAGCCACTTTTATGATCAACATGAAGATGCACCAGTCCACACATCCAGCACACCAAACTGATGGAGAGAAACCAAGTTTGATCCACCACCAAGTTTTGCCACAATACTTACCATAGTTTAAACAAAAACCCAAAATGTTCACTTTAATGCTTCTGCTACCTTCCCCACTTCAAGAAACCCCTGCTAACTACACACATACATCATTAATCTCTTGCTAGGACAATATCTTTGAGATTTTTTTCCTCCTGGATCGTCATTGGTTGGCTGTAAAAGGAGCTTGCGAGAATCGCCTTTCCGCTCCCATTTTTCTTTAATGATTCACATCAAAGTTATGGATCTTTCAGTTTAAGTTGGAGATAAAAACTGAAATGTTCTTCTGTGTTTCAGGTGAATTTATCCTGAAACAGCCCACAGTTATTTTGCATGTCTGAGCTTTTGTCTGAGACCAAGATGATACACCCAGGCCTTGTTGGTGTGAAGCTATATCCAGCTGTGAACTGAAGTAACTTCCTCCAGAATCATGCATTTAAAATCAAACAGACGTGATTCTGTAACTGTTAACATGTTATCCTTGAATTGTTAGTTGAGTGATTTTTTCTGAGTGCAGCTTGCCGACTGGAGCGTTTGTTTCAGCAGGACAGAGGGAAAAAGTGCTTCTGACAGATGAAGCCGTTTCATTCGTCAGGATGAGGACGGTTGGATGTTTTATTTGTCCTCCGTCATATAAAGCTGCTCCTTTCAGAGCTTCGCAGAAGGAGGAGGAGGGATGGCTGGATTAACGTTCCTGTCAGAGGAAGCCGCTCTGCAAACTGACAGCAGCGTCTCGTGGCTGCCTCCAGGCGAAAACAGCGATCCTAATATGAGAGCGATGCTGTAACAGAGACACATCCACCCATCCAGCAGATGTTTGTAGACACAACAATCTGCATCTTCTTTCTGGATCGTTTTTATCTCCTGCACCCTTTCTCTCTGTAAAGAGAACCATATCATGTTTTTTTAAATGTAATTCAGCTCGCCCCTAATCTCCCATCAGTCCCTTCCATGGTGCTCTGGTTCCTTCATCCTTCTGATAGAACCATGTCTTCATGGATTATCACAGCAAAACAGCAGGATGAGGCTAAGAAAATCCATTCTTTCAACACTCCGATGGAAAATCTGAGCTTTTTGATCATTGTGACTTCTGAACCATTCGATATGGTCACAGTGTGAAAACTGAGATCTGATGTACTGTTCACTCTGAATCAAAAAGGTTTTCAGTTGCGTTGATTTTTTACTGTTGCAACCTGCCCTTTGATGGGTTTTTAAAATGGGTTCAGCAGAATTGGAAAACTGTTGGACCCATTATATGACAAATGTTTATCAGTTTCCAAATGATCCTTTCAAAAAGATCTCAGCTACTGGGAGGACCTCCTGATATAAAAAAAAAAATCTAGTCAAATGAAGGTTCTGTCAACAGAAATGATGAATGTTTGAGAGAAGTAGTTTGGAGATCTAACAGACCGGCACCCTACCTGAGGATTTAAAAGCTCATGCTGTGAGTCCGGTGTGCCTGTAATTCATGGGGAAGAACCACTTGTGACAAAAATGTTATTTAAAATTTCTGGCAGCATGCATAGATGTAACCTCTGCTCCAGTTCTGACCAGCATTGTTCATCTGATGCATCATTACTCCCATCTCTCCCAACAACTGTCACCAGAACACACACATATATACACATATACATATATATATATATATATATATATATATATATATACATATATACACATATACATATATACACATATACATATATATATATACATATATACACATATACATATATATACATATATATATATATATATATAAATATATATATATATATATATACATATATACATACATATATATATATATATATA
>JAHUTJ010059114.1:0-16876 GCA_036250325.1 Characodon lateralis | reverse complement strand
CCAGAGGAGTCCCCAGAACAGAGCCAGCCTTCTTTATCAGCTTGTTGAGCTTTTTTAAGTCCCTGGCTCTGATGCTGCTTCCCCAGCAGATGATGGCAGAAGAGATCACACTCTCCACAACAGGCTTGATATGCATCTTGCTACAAACACCAAAGGACCTAAGCTTCCTCAATAAGTACAGTTTTCTCTGTCCCTTCTTGTAGACGGCTTCACAGTTGCTTTTGAGATATTAATTAGCTGCTCCGGGTTGTAAAAAAAAAATAAATAAATAAAAAATTGCCCCATTGCCATGGTGACGCATCATAACAAATGTCCAAAGGTAAAAAAAAGCATCAGCAAAAATCCTTCCAGCTACACAGCATGCGATACCAGAGAGGATAATCAACCCCAAAAAAATCAATTTTATCCACCACAAGAGGAATTTGACTTCTTAAAAAGAATACATCAGAATCAAAAGTAACAGAGCCACTCCAACTTGTTGCCACCTTGAGCGACGAATTCTAGAATAGAATAGAATAGAATAGAATAGAATTCTAGAAGCATTTATCTGCAATACCTCAGGTTCAACAAAGCCATAAAAAAAGTGTAAACATCATGTCAAGGGTGCAGATCGTATTTTTCTAAATAAAGGTTTTCTGAGTTTAAATGTGAAAATTGATTAAGAAAACACTGAAGTTCGGAAAACTTTAAGTTTTAGATATGAGCCATATGAACTGTTGTCCAGGGCAGCATTAGAAGGATGGGTGCACAACAACATATTAATAAACATGAATTACTTTTCTGTCAGTTGTACCCTGAACATGTTTTCTATTGGTTCAAGAGGGTGTAGGTAAATCATGTGTTGAATTAGGAAATCAGTCTGTTTTTACTCAAACATAGCTTACATGGGGTGAGGCACAGTTTATCCCATCACCACCTTCCCTAATAAATATCTCAAAGGTATTTTTAGAATTTTTTCATATTGTTTAGATAACAATATAATGAACAGGGTCCCATGTGTGACCTAACTCAGAAGAATTTTGTGGCCCACTTTCCTGACTTTTTTCCAAACACATCATTGACTTATCTGTAGTCTGAAGAAACTCATGCACTGGTAACTGAGGTAATATACTGCAGGTGAGTTTTAAATGCTGCAGATTTGTTGTGCGGAATTAAAATATTATTTACAGAAAACCCTACTGTGTGCTGTGGAGGCCAGAGGACCTCCACCCTGGAGCTGATCTGCCCATCTCTGTTAAAAGACAAGACCGGAGAATTTGCTTGTTAAGAAATTAAAAATTTTGGGAAATTGGGTACTGATCCATAACACTAAGTAATGCTTGCGTCTGACAAGAGCTTCATTTATATTTAGTCACAGCCTGTAAAATATTAATTAAAGCATGTCTTAAATTTCTGAATGGTGAAGTTCTGCCTTTTTTCAATATCTTACAGAATAAATTATTAATTTTTGTGTATTTATTGTCTTTATTTTTAATCTATGTTGTTATTGTATATGCAGATAAATTCAGATTTGCATTCAAAGTTTTGCGTTCAGCGGAGCAGCTGTTTACTTTTAAGTAGCAACTTTCTCTCTCAGCTCCTGTCTTGTTAAGTTTTTTCTATATGTGACCATATGAACCTTGAAGAGGGACATTTTCTTAGCAGTTGCCAGGGTGAATCAATACATTGGGTCACTCTTGGTGATGGCCTTTTGTTGTGCTTAACTCGAGGTGAACATATTGACAGTTTGATCCAGCCTAATGATATCAGCTGTTCTGGAGGCAGAAAACTCAGTTTCCCCACTTTGGAAAAGAAAGCTCAGCGTTCATGGAGAGACTCTGAGTTTGTTGAACCAACTCTTCCAGGGATACTCAGTCAAGCAGTTTTGAATATTCTGCTGTAGATACACCAAATATTCTGGAGGCACAGGAAACGTAACCGCATTACTACAGGTGGAGCCACATGTCTTAGCCTGTGATTTTTTTTCTTTTGTTAACAAAAATCTGCAAAGTGACTGAATGAGTTTTAAATACCTTGCAGATGCCTTTATTGCTGTCCACATCTGAGTGACTCAAAAGCAAACGAGTAAACAAATACTTGATGAAGGTTTGAAAGTGGTCTAATCAAAGTTAAAATTAAGTCCATCCTGGAATGCTGTCGCATTACCACAGACATTCATGCTAAAAAAGCCTGTGATGTGGCAGAATATATAGAAGAATATTCCAAAATTCACCCTCAGGGATAAAAGATTAATTCTCTGTTAGGGCAAATCTTGATGATTTGCTGCCATGGATGACATAACCAGTTAGGTTGGACAGTTTTATTGTATGCTAAATAATGAAATAATAATTTTGGAAACTGCATTTTCTATCTTTGTTTGATGATGTGAGACGATGAAAAACTTTTTACGGCAGTAAAAAAGTCAATAATATATAGTTAAACTTCTGTCTGCTTTGTTTTGATCTGTAGCTGGTATTCTTCCTACTGAACCCAATTCTTAATTATATTTATTTAAATAAATGTATCTATTTATTCAGTTTTTTGTAAAAAAAAAATAAATAAATTACAAAATTATATTTTATAAACTACAAATAACAAAAATAATTTTTAAATAAATGCCACTATTTCTGCTTACAGCTCTTGCTAAAACAAACAACTATACAAGAGGGAAAAAGCTGAAAATAATCAGATACTGCAGACAGGACAACAAAAAGCATATGGAGCTTAAAAAGTCCCTCAAAAAAGCCCAGTAAATCATACCTGAAGAAGAAGATCTCTGTGATAAACAAATATAAAATCAACAATGAAAGTAGAAATGACTCAAGACTTTTGCACAGGAGTATAGAACATGAACCTAGAAATTTGTTAATTACCCTTCATAGTTTTATGTAAAGTGTTTCGCCAAGGCTTGACTGAAACACTCGCCAGTAGATGTCAGCATAATATCAGGTATGTTCCTGAGCTGAGGTCATGTAAGTCAATTTTTTTTTTCCCAGGCTTGTTTACTTCATTAAAAATGTCGCTTTAAACATGCATTAATAGAATAAACAGTGTCATTAGTAGGACATGCAGCATGGGCAAAATAAAGCAAGGGTTTATCTTTTTACCAAATTATTGATTGATCAAATAATACCAATGTAGTTACTGGAAAAAATGCATTGATGGTTTAAATTCTACTTTAATGATAACTAATAAGAAAACTTAATTTCAGCCCAGAAGGCATACACTTGAAGCCATTTCACATCCAGATATTAAGAAGCTTCTCCTGAATTGTTTCTGGCAGCAAATGAGTTTTTCAGTATTTTATCTTTCATCTTATACAAACATCATTACATCATCACTCTGTGCATGTAATTCATCTCTTACAGCATGGTTACGAACAAGCTAAAAACAGTACTGTAAGTTCATAATCCAAATAATCATGCCATCTCAAAGCTTTTGCGCATTGTCTTGGTTCACAGCCGACGGTTTAATCTGATAAGTTTCCATTGAAATGTTTTTGAATTGTACTAACTGCAGAAATGTAAGCAGAAAACGTTACTTGTTTAAGTAAGCTCTCAGATTTTATTGTGATACTGATAAGCATTCATGTTTATGTTAGGAGGGTGCTTTTCTAATTTCTATATTTTTATCTTTATACTTTAAAAAGTGCTGTACAATGTATTGATATTTTGTAACTTCACAGCAACATACTTCAATGTTCTTTATTGGGATTTTATGAGATAGATCAACACAGGGTAGCACATAGTTTTGAAGTGTAATGGAAATATCTCGGCATTTTTAAAACCTTGCATGTATTTGTTTTCACCCCTCTTTGCTCTGATACCCCTAAATAAAATCCAGTGCAATCAACTGAGCATGTACAAGAAAAATGTTGCAAAGACATGGCTGGCCACCTAAACTAACAAGCTGAACAAGGAGAGTGTTAATCAGATAAGCAGCCAAGAGGTCCATGATGCATGTAAAATGAAGTGTGAGGTGGAAAATAAAAACTGAACATCATCCTGAACACACCAGCCCCACTGTGAAACATGGTGGTGGCACTGTTATGCTGTGGAAATGCTTTTCTTCAGCAGAGACAGAAGAGCTTCCTGGAAATGATGAAAGGATGGACAGAGATATGGAATGGTTTAAGGGGAAAGCATATTCATATGTAGCAATGGCCCAGTCAAAGTCCAAGCCTAAATCCAATTGAGAATATGAGGCACAACTTGAAATTAACGAGTTATCTTTTTGCAAAAACCATGAATCCTTCCATTTCATAACTGTGCATTACTTTGTGTTGGTCACTTAAAATCCCTGGACATAAATTCTTTTTAAGGGTCTGTATATCAAAGTAGGTGTAGACAGGCAGAAGTGTAGTCTGTTTCCCAGGTGTTGTGCTTTATTTTATTTAAGAAAAAATCAGGAGATAAAGCTATTTTAGGCTAAAGAGTCTACACACCATTACATGGCAGGTTCCTTCACAATTATTGAAAATACACTTTGAGATTTACTTTATTAACATTTCTTTCAGAGTAGCCAGCTAAATCTTTTCATGCTTTTCGTTTACTAGGGAGAGTGCAAATCACTAAACCGTGTTAGCCATCCAGGCTAATTAATATTTGGATTTTCTAAGATGGACCAAGAAGCGAAACAGTGCAACAAAACAGAAACAAACACAGGACAGTGATATTCTGCATTGCCAGGCAGGTAATGAAACAATCAACTTTGAATCAAACATTTACCAGACGATGATTGTACAAACAAGCACAAATCTATGTAAAGCTATAAATGACAAACCAGTGAAAGACATAACTGGACTATATGGGCAGACTGGGAACTGCACAACCCTGAAAAACTGACAGCGTTTCAAATAACACAGTGACTGCAAGTACAAAAACACAACTCTGCACAACGTTGACCCTTGAATGAAATGTACGGATGCAACAAACTGTAGCTGAACCTCCACACGTTCCTCTGCACAATAAATTTGGTTTTATGGTTTAATTTCTATTTTCATCCTGCATCTCATCATCATGGAATGTAAAACTACATCTAATTTCCTTATTTCATTTTACAGTGCAGTGCAAAATGTTCGAACCGGTTGATTTTCCATTTAACCAGCTGCCCTCAGAAGTAACCTAATTAGTCAATAAAGTCCACCTCTGTAATTTAATCTCAGTTTAAATCCAACTGTTCTGTGAAGGCCTCGGAGGTTTGTTAGAGAACATCAGTGGACAAACAGCATCATGAACACCAAAGATCACAGCAGGCAGGTCAGGAAGAAAGTTACATAGAGGTTCGAAGCAGGGTTAGGACAAGAAGGTAAAACATTAATTGGATAAGAAGCCATGAGACACATTGTACCTCTGGAGGAGCTGAAGAGATCCACAGTTTAGGTGGGAGAATATGTCCACAGGACATATACATATACAGCCAGAGCCACAATAGGATGGTTTAGATCAAGGATGTCCAAGTTAAGTTCTCAAAATATTCTGCATGTTTTAGATGACTCTGATTAAAATGGATGAATTAGCTCCTTAGAATTTATCCAGTTGGGTAGGAGCCAGCTAAAGACCTATTCATTTGATTCAGATGTGTTGAACCAGGAAAGATCTAAAACAAGCCGGACAGTGGTTACTAAAGCCTGACTATGGACACCACTGGTTTAGATAATAGCACATTCACATGTTAGATTAGCACACCCACAGTCCAGGCCTAAATCCAATTGAGAATCTGTGGCAAAACCTGGAAGCTGATGCTCAAAGACATTGTCCATCCAATCTGACTGAGCTTGAACTGTTTTGCAAAGAAGGCATAGAGACATGCCAAAAGACTTGAAGCTGTATTGCACTGAAAGGTGTTTTTTCAAAATATGGACTCAGAGGGGCTACATTCCAAAGCTTGACACACTTTTCAGTCCTGTTGTGCATAAAATCTGTGCACTTGTTCGTAGAGGCCTACAAAAACAATCAAAGGGACTCTTTAAATGTTGTTGACAACTTTATACTCATTCTATGTTCAGACTTGGTCGAGAGTTGCAATATTTGTTACTTGCACTATGACAGAACAGAGGGCTGACAAGCAGAAGCTGCCATATTTCAATAAAATATGAGAAAATGTTTATTGACTTTGTGAAACTGCTGTATAAGATTATAGGAAATTAAACTGTGACACAAGATCATGTATTAAAGGCGAGTAGATGTGTAAGCAGAAACTAAAACGGCAGTGGTACAGTGTCCTTTGCACTATAAAGCAGGTTGTACACTAAATTCCTGCAGAACATTCCTTGCATTTTATTCCAAACAGCACAAATTATTCCCACGAAAGATGGAGAAACTGGATGGACCAGTAGGGTTTGTCTGTAAGACAGCTATGTTCGGGTGCGACAGAGAAACCTGAAAGACAAACTGTGACTGTATAGTCAAAGGAGGACACGATGGATACTTGAACAAACATTGATGTGTCATATAAAGTATGGCATATCAGAACTTCAGTCATATTCTGTGGTCAAATGTGTGATTTTTCATCCGATTCTTAGAGTCAATCGAGGGCGAGTGAATGTGCTCTAAATTTCAAAAGTCAACAAAATCATGTGTGGCCATAAAATATGTACAGTACTATACTAGAGTTTGAGTTTATTTTAGAAGCAGTTGCTGTAGAAACTGAATAAAAAATATATATGGTGATCCAGTCCTTGCAAAAACTGCACAACTCACTATTGTTTTCAGTTTTGTCTTTGTAGTAAGCAGTACAGTTAAAATGTCCTATTCAAGTCATCAGGCACAGCTATGGCAGCAGACTGAAGATATGGTTTTATTTGATATAATCTCATAATCTCTGCTATTGATTTTATTCAGGGTCATATCACTGACCTGAGGTTTAATGTTTTAGCAAATCCGGTCCTGTTGGAAATGAAAGGAAACTTATTTTGGGGTCCCTCAAGGCTCTGTATTGGGCCCAGTTCTACTCTTGCCAGCATGATATTTATGGATCAGATTTTCTTATCTGGTTTAGTGACATCTTTTACTTCCTTGAAATTAATCAGGTCCAGCTGTGCTATAGAGAAGATTGATTTTAAATGTCTTGTTTATTCGTATCTACTACCTGTTGTATAGATTTAGCAACAGCAGGGCAACAGCAAAGGCAACAGCAAAGAAAAAAAACTAAAACAAAGAAATATTTCCCTCAAATAAATAGGTTGCAAGACAAAGAAAATGTAAAAGTAAATACTGATCTATGTTATCCGGCATCCATCCTCATGTCCCTCTGGTAATTTGGTGAAAGGTGGGCTGCATTCTGGAAAGGTCATCATTCCACCACGAAGCAAACACAGAAACACCAACCATCCGTACAAACTTACTTGAGGTAGATTTAGAGGCACTAGTTCACTCAACATGACAAGTGTCCTTATACATATTGAACTATTTCTCTTTTTTCACATTTCAACTTCAAACTTCAATCTTTTAATGAGATTTCAGTGATAGATCAACAAAAAGTATTGGTTTGTTAAAGAACATTAGATAACAAACAGCATCATGAAGACCAACTAACACATCAAACAGGTTAGGGATAAAGTTATGGAGAAGTTTAAAGTTATCTTATAAAACCAAGCTTTGAAAATCTCATAAAGCATTGTTCAACCCTGCATTCAGTAATGGACAATGTATGAACCTACTAAGATGTGGCCATCCACCTCAACTAGGAATAAGCTGCACTGGTCAGATTTGATCAAATCTGAAATTTTTATCCCACATCCAAAGTGCTTTTTGAGGAGGAAAAGAAACATTTGGCACATCACCCTATAGTTACACTCTACCCACAGTGAAACATGGCAGTGGTAGCATTATGCTGGGGGTAGGGGGTGGTTTTCTTCAGCAGGAAATGGGAAGCTGGCCAGAGTTGATGGAAAGAGGGATGGAGCTAAATGCAGGACAATCCTTGAAGAAAACCTATTAGAGGCTGTAAAATCTTCACTGGGGTGGAGGTTCGCCTTCAAACAGGACAATGACCCTAAACAAACAACCAGAGCTATAACGGAATGGTTTGGATCAAAGCGCATTCATGTGTAAATGGCCCAGACAAGATCCAGAAGTAAATCCAATTGAGAATCTGTGGCAAGGCTTGAAAATTGACATTCACAGGCGTTCTCCATCCAGTCTGACTGAGATTGTGCTATTTTACAGAGGGATGAGCAAATATGTTATCTAGAGATGTGAATAGCTGGTAGAGACTCACCCCAAAAGACTTTTGCTGTAATTGGAGAACTGAATTAGATGTACACTTTTCAGATTTTGATTCATAGCAAATGCTTAAAACTATGTAATCTTGTTCCACTGCACAGGTATGCACCAGATTGTGTTGGTCAATCACATAAAATCCCAAGAAAACATGGTGCAGGGCACAGTAAGTAGGTCAAAATGATAAATGTCGCACCAATCAGTGAGCTTAAGTCGTAAACTTCAGTTGTTTACTTGAGTGGAGTTATGAATTACAGTTTTACTCTACATTCATAAACATAAGAGCAAAATAAGCAGTTCATTTCCGTCCATCTTGTTTCCTAATGATAAGCAAAAAACAGTTTATCCTTTATTTATTTTTATTTAAAGCTGATTTGAAATGGTAACCTGTATAATTGAAACCCTAATTTTCCTCCTATCTAATTCTGCAAAGCACTGCTTTGAACTGAATACTTTTCACTGACTCATTTCACCGCAATCAAAACTGCGCAGCGCAACAGAGAGCTTTGAAGAGGCTCCTGCAGGTGAGGTTTGGGCTGGAATGCGACGGAAAAGCAGAGCCGGGGCCTCACCTGTCGCTGCCTATAGAAACAGAGAGGTGCAGCGTCAAAAAAGGGACAGTAGGCGGAGTTTGCTCCATTTTATCCGAATGTCCTGAAAGGTTTGCTAGAAGAAGGCTCACCTGTGGCGCAGTCTCGGACCTGCTCCAGCTGCTGACAGCAAGGAGCAGCTGTTTTGACTTTGCTTTAGCTCGGATTTACCTCAACATGAGCAACTGATCCCAGCTGAAGGTTTAACAAAAGTCCTATCTGCGCGTAAAACTTGTCAACGTTAACAATGAAGAAGGGACTGCATTTTTTGGGCCGGAAGAACCAATCTCTTTATGACACCAACATTAAAATCCAGGACAGGGGTGAGTAAGAGAAAACAAATCCAGTCTCATGATCCATTTACTGAATGTTAACATGACCTTTGGACTTGATGTTGACACGGAACAGTATCAAAGACTCTTACGCACATATAATACCAGCTGATAAAAACCTATATGTCGGTCTTGAATGATAGTTATCACTATTTTGTGTACAATCACTTTGTCAAGAATGCTGAATCCATGAAATCAGACTGACTTTGCTTTTCAGCTTCTAACCTGACCTCAATTGTTCATCAAAATACCGATGTTGTTACAAGTCAGATTTATGGACCCCATGGCTAAAATTGGTTCTTTACATACATACATGCCGACAAAAAATATTAGGTAACTGTCCTGTCTCTTGACATGACAGAAGTGAAATATTTCATTAGTATTTAATTTCTTATTGCTACTGTCGAAATAATATGCGCTAATAAAACACTATGTCAATGGCTTTACCTATTAGTTGCAAAAAAGAAACAGTAGAATGCGTCGTCGTCTTCCGCTTATCCGGGACCGGGGTGCGGGGGCAGCAGACTCAGCAGAGACGCCCAGACGTCCCTCTCCCCAGACACCTCCTCCAGCTCCTCCGGGTGGAGCCCAAGGCGTTCCCAGGCCAGCCGAGAGACATAGTCCCTCCAGCGTGTCCTGGGCCGTCCCCTGGGACTCCTCCCGGTGGGACAGAGTCCTGACCTCAACCTTCTTGAACGCCTTTGGGATGAATTAGAGTAGAAGCTGTAATTCTGGTTTTCTCATCCAACTATGAACACATTCCTAAACCTTGTGGAAGATGTTTACAGACTAGTCAAATTTGCTATTGCTGGCAACAATGGGTCCATCAACAAATTGGACGTTGTAGATTAAGAATAGGATGTTATCAAAGTTCATATACATTTAAAAGCAGACAGACAAACACTTTTGGCAATATAGTGTATAAAAATGTATATTTTTGCATATAATAACTGCATTACTACAAAAGCCCAATGTTTTAATTATTATATAAAATAATGTGGCGTATACTTTTTATACAAACACTTTGTAGACCTCTACCTCTTTAGCAAAATTGCTATGTGGCTGAGTATATTTTACCCATAAATTTATGATAAAAAATGCTAAATCTATGAAAAAATTGTAATATGCTTTAAATAGTTGTTTAAAATGTGTGCTTTACTTATGGTAATTACATACCTGTGAAAGCCAAATGCATCAATTGCGACGCAAATTAATGTAGCATAACCTCTTTGATATGAGTATTTCTCAGACCTTTGACTCTTTAGAAAAGTCTTGTTGAAAAAAAAACTTGTTTTGAAAAAACATGTTGCTAAATATGGACAATGCACAGAAATTTTTTTTAATGTGGTTTTAAAAATGGTTAAACGGATTGAGAAATTCAGACGATGAAACGAACAACAAAAGTGTTAGTAATCAGTTTGTTCTTTTTAAATCAGAAGTCCTCACTATTATTTCTTTGATTAAATTAGGGGTGCACCGATTGATCTGCCGGCCGATTGATCGGATCCGATTTCTTTAATTTTGGGTGATTGCTGATCAGCCGATACTTACATGTGAAACCAATCTTATCCACCAATCTTATGTACCTCCGCAAAGGTCTGAAAATCACCGACTGTCCCCTTTTGCTCTGCTGTGAGAGCAGGCCGACCCAAAGACCCCCCGACCAGGTCACGTCTGCATGTGCGCGGCTCACAACTGTTGACCACATAATACTGGAACATTGAAGGTGTGTTGTGACCTTATGACACCTGACAGTGTCAGTTATAAAGAAAATCAGTATTGGCCATAATCAGAATTGGTGGGTCAGGCTTTTTAAAGATCGGTAGTGGGTGATTGGCCAGAGAACTGCAATTGGTGTAGCCCTACTTTAAATCATAAAAAATGTGCTGGTATTTAGTTGGATCCATAAATCTCTAGCCCATAAAATGTGTTCTTGGTTTCTGACTGCAACCTAAGCCATGAATATGATCCATCCGTTCCTCTGCATTGAGCAAAAACTGGATATTTTCCTGCTAAAAATACCTGCGCTCGATGCAATGGAGGTTTTACTATGAATCCAATAGTTTTTTTCTTTATTGTGTGTATTTTTGAAGTGCAAACTTCTAAAATTTTTTGTAGGAATACAGGAAAGGGTTTACTTATGAATCTCTTAGTTGAAAGCATTATTGGCCGAGGTGTGGCAGCTCAACATAATAGAGTTTGTTGAGTCTTGCTTAATGTCTTCTGCAGGTATGAAGTGGTTACAATGTGACTTCCTGACCATCTTACAAGACGTTCTCTCAGAAGGTTCACTAGATCTTTCAAATTTGCTTTGAAGATTAATGCAGTTTAATAAAATCTGACTTTTTCAGCCAAGGGCCACTTACTACTTGCTAATACAGCATGTTCCTGTATTAGGGTCAGCAGTTAATGTAACGTTTAGAGATCAAGACAGCTGCTTTTAGCTGCTAAATAAAAAAAATAAAAAAAATGTGCATAACAAAAATTCTGGACCCACTTTAAAACAGACTAAACCAGCTTTGAGCTTTATGGAGATCACTTCTTCCACTTTGAAAATGTTTAAACAGCTTTGCAAGAAACAATGAAGAGTTTAATTGGTTGAGCAAATTAGCTGTTGCATCATTAACCTGGACTTGAGAAAAAAAATAGAAATTTAATGCAAAATATCAGAGAAAAACAATGCTCAGTTTTAGACCAACTAAAATCTAAGCCAATATCAATAAGGAATTGTTAGATTGAATGTAAGTTTCTCATTAACCTCGCCATCAAGAAGCACAGCAATTGCTATACAAAAAGGTGCAACACGAGAGAGAGAACATTTGTCTATTCAAATCAGGATGGGGCACATTAAGGAAACTGATGATTTGGTTATACTGGTTTAACACCACAGTGTTTTCATTCCACAGCTGTTCCCACAATCTGCACTGCCTTTTCATATTCTTTGGTGTAAAACAGAAGAAAAATCATCAGAATGTTGTGCTTATTGTGTCCCAAAACAGAGGGAAATGTGAGGAGAGACACAATGCTTTTCTGTGCCTGTAATTCCTTCAGTTGCCTTTTGTTTGCTTAAGTGAGCAAAGAGCAAAGAGTTGAAAGAACATACAAGCTAAAGGGCTTTCAGTGAAAAGAATCTGTCCTCAGTCATGTATCAGACAAACGTCACGAGGAAATGTTTCAAAGTTTTTGTTTTTCTGCAGCACACTCGCTGCTTACATTTAATTTATTTTAAGAACGCTCTGTGCAAGAACCAATTCATCCTAAGTTGGCCAGACATGGTCTTTTTTGTTTCTGGTTCTACGTCTCACTGCTTTATAAAGCCACTGTCGCTCAAAATGATTGCCTAAGCGCTGCAATGTTTGCTGTGCAAACAATGCTGAGGTACCATTACTTAAGCAAAACAGCTCAGTGATGCAAATCTTTGTAAATCATATTCTTTGAAATCAGTTTGCAGTGTCTCACCACAAGCTGAATCTGAAAGGATCGACATTTCTGTGCCGTTTTCTGTACGTTGTGGCTGAACTTTTACTTAACTATAGTGGTGACATGTAATTAAAAGCAGCAATCTGAGCTTCTAGTGTGTCGCTTATTATGTTGTTAACAACAATGCACACGTCACATAGTTGGGTTGACTAATAGCCACTTAAATGTCACTTTGGTGCACGTTGCATCTCATTACAAGCACGTGTATGGTTCTGGAGACGCTCTTCAATCTCTGTTTCTTCTTTAAGGCCAAATTATCTGGATTAAAAATTTGAGAATTAGCAAATATTATATCAAAATTTGCTCTGGATACATCCTAAAGGATAATAATATAAACCTAAAATAAAATCTGTTCGTGTCTCTTTAGACAGCGTTGAGTTGGTGCTGGACTCAGAGTCTGCAGTCTTCGAATCGGGGACTGCCAACGTGAGGGCCAGACCCACTGTCAAGCATCACGCTGTGAGTATTAATTTAATTAAATGCATTCATTTCCTACTTCAGAATATAAAATAGCACCAACATCTGATTGGCAATTAGGTTTATTTAACTGGCTTTTGGAAGCTTCTTTGCAAGACTGACAACAGCAGAATTGAATTATGCTGATAGCATTTAAAAAAATTTTGCCCAGCATTCCAACAGTTTAAGCTCAATTCTTTCAGTGATGGTCCTCGAGTGGAGTTGCAGAATAACTTTCCATGTTGATATTGCAAGGAGGCGTGATAAGGATGACACTTTTCTTGGAATGAAAAGCAATATTACGATAGAAGGCATTATTCAGAGTAGGTAATTATATTGCTTTAGAGTCTGTTCTGCAGAAGAAAATGCATTGTAGGTCAATGTTAAAGCTGCAACATTAAAGATACCATCCAGTTGTTTATTTTTATTTCGCCAACAAATTTTCACTGAAAAAAAAAAATAGCTGGGTAAAGATTTTTGGAAGGATTTCACAAAATACAAAGTTTGTAAAAGGCAAACTGAGGGGAAAAACAGCTCATCCGTTTTGAGTGTATTTGCATTGATGACATCACAAGAGGCTTAAGACAGTAGTAAGAAAAATGGCAGACAAGTGACTTGTGACAGATTTTAACAGTTTCTTAACCGTTGGAGTTGCATTTGAGTTGCAAAGATTTCAACCTTGTTTGTGTTTGAGCCTGACTCCAATGACCCTCAAGTCATGATGATACTTCTTGTTCCAAAATTAGTTTTCTGCCTCTGCTCTTCTTAAATAGTTGTGATTTGCAAGAAGAGCAGTACTGCAGTCTAAACTCATACTACTTCAGCTTAGCAGAACAACTTCTGTCTGATGTGTTTTTAATAAAACCATAGAAATTAAAAGGAAAAAGATCAGTTTTAATGAGTATTTTCAAAAAACAAATTAGTTGCCCTATGCCTTGTGTGATGTCACCAGTGGCAAGTGCTTGTGGAAACCTGTTTAGTCAAGGGAAGAGTTTATCTCGATTTAAAAAAGATTACAACAAAATACCAAAGTGAATACAAAAACTGACCATGACATGTTGTTGTGCTAGTGTCAAAATGAAATCTTTGATTGATTTTACAGAAGGGTTTAACTAGTAGATTTAATCATGATTTGGAATAAAGAAAATATTGTATCAGAGTTAATTAAAAGGCAAAAACGTACATTACCTCACACAAGCCTATAAAGTTTTTTATGTTGCACTTATATCCCACTATAATGATATGCAGTTACTAATTGGTTGTCGGATTTTACTTTAAAACTGCCAAATAGTTAAGAAAATAATAAAAAGTTGTCTGACTTGGCAACATTATAACTTAACTACAGGATCTCTAAGTCTTTCTGTTGTTTAGTGTTACTGTTTTGCAAGTTTATCCATCCCATCATATTGTATCGCAAAACTGGCTCACTATTTATGCGCAAATGTAAATTTTTTTTATGGATTTTACAGACATTAATCTCAATTTAGGTGTACATTAACAACGCGTATGACTGGCAGGCCTCCCATTACCTCGTCATGGAGGAAATGAAGAGCTTGTCTGCGCTCCGGTTCACACACCTCGCCCTTTTGTTAGAGTGTTTCTCTGGCATGTGAATGTGGCACACCTTTCAGCACATGGGCAGGGCGGCTCTGAGCACTGCGACGGCTGAAAGTGAGTCATAGAGGACTGAGCGAGCAGCCGAAATCAAACTGTATTGCACACGCCCTCAGATGATCAGGGAGGCTTTATACTTTTAAAAGATCGTCTATGTGAGAGGGATTATTAGCACAGAGAGAGTCATGCAGGGTGTGATTTTAAGAAGATGTCCAACTTCTTTGACAACATTGATAGACGGATGGATTTTGATATGTAGTGGACCAGACGACCTTTTCACCAATGCGCCATATGACTCATATTATTATAATTAAACAGAAAAGCAACAAATATTCCAACTGAAGCTAACGAAATCTAACATGTTGACTATTGCAGTTATTTGAAGTGTATTTATTGTTATTTAAATTTTATCAGTTGGACGCAAAAATAGAGAAGAAATACCTGCTAAATTTAGTTGAAATTTTAAATTGCAGAATATCATACCTTTTTGCTGTTCCATTTTTTACTATGAGTAAAAAAAGCTGATATTAGCTTGTTAATTAGTCAGGCTATCTGTTCAGGTAGACCCTGCAGTCAGCTTTTTAACAGACAGACCGCTTATAGCTTTTAAGTGGCAGTTTTAAAACACTGTTACCTTAGTAAGAGTAATTTGCTTATTTATATAGCACATTTAACAGCTAAAACTCACATAGTTCTTCTCAAAGACAAAGCATGACTTTAAATATAATAAATCTGAATAAAAAAATATAATAAGCTGATTTTTAAATGATCCGTGAGTCTCAAGATCACATAAAAACAAAGGAAGCTCATGCCACAGTCGAGGTGCAATAATGGGAAAAAAGCGATCCATTCAGGTGTCATAGCCAGTTCTTGGGACTAGGAGTAAATTTCAGCTGGATGACCTGAGAGCTTGAGTTGGCTTTGTTATTGATGTTTAAAAGAAGCCCCAAAAGTATTTATACCCCATGGCAGATTAAGATTTAAAATTATTTTCATTTAACGAAGAAGCTTGTTTCTGATAGGAAGTGAGGCAGGCATCTCTCTAAAGATAATAAAACCATTTAAAAGAAGTTTCAGTTTCAAAAGGTGTTTTATCCATTTTTATTTACATTTCATTTAAAAAAATAGCATGTGAAAAAATTAATTATACCTTTCTCAGTAATCAAGGGAAGAAGGTTTATTGGCATGAAAGCAATCAAATCCGTCTTATATCTACAGATCAGCTTTTATCACATTTCCACCAATATTTTGATGATTCATCTGTCAGCTCCAAATGTCAGAGTTTAGGGGCTTACTGAAAGAGATTAAGGGCTTTTCCATGTTAATACATGGGAAACAAGCATTACAGTAATCCAAAGAAAATAAAATAAAAGAATGAATAACAATTTTCAGTTCCTGTTATGACACAAGTTTGAAGTCTTTTCTCAATTGATAAAAAAACATGTTTTGGACCAGTCTTCTTGAATGAAACAGAGGAAAAGTCTATTCACCTTCTTTCAGCCTGCTGAGCAGCAGTGCACAGCATTGGGTAGGACTGGGGCAACTGCTGTGTTACTCTATCCTTCAGACTGAACAATATCTAAAACATTTATATATTACTATTTTGAACACCTGCTAAATTTAGCAGTAGAGTCTATTATATTATACGTTTTACAGTTGCTGTTTGTACAGTGACATGAGTATAATAAGATGATATTATCTAGTTAATAAGTCAATAAGTGAGGCTGCAGTTGATTGCTGAAAAGACATGCTGTTTGTATCTTGCCAGCTGTAGATTTAAAACAGCATTACCTTATTAAGCCTGAAGAGTGGTGCTCTTTTAGTACGTACATCAAGGGTCCCCATGCTTTCACAACTGGAAATATTTCCAAAAACCTGAATTTGTCATTCTTTTAATTTAGGGAGGAAGTGTTGTTGCCGTCTTTCAGCCAGCTGGCAGTGTGCAGCAACATGTGGGAGATTATGCTCCATACAGCTCATCACTCCAGCACTCTCTCTGGTATTTAATTTAAAAGGCCTTTAAACTGTCAGAACAGTATGATTTAAAGAAAACTCCCAAAAACCTTGGCTGCTTCACTGTAGCCCAGGTCAGGCGCTTCTGCCGCTGTTTCTGGTTCAAAAGTGGCTTGACCTGGGGAATGCGGCACCTGTAGCCCATTTCCTGCACACGCCTGTGCACGGTGGCTCTGGATGTTTCTACTCC
>JAHUTJ010059113.1:1095-16882 GCA_036250325.1 Characodon lateralis | reverse complement strand
TGAGCTTCCTCCTTAGGGTGGCCGGGCACTCCCTTAGAGATAGGGTGAGGAGCTCGGCCATCCAGGAGGGGCTCGGAGTAGAGCCGCTGCTCCTCCACATCGAGAGGAGCCAGTTGAGATGGCTCAGTCATCTATACCGGATGCCTCCTGGACGCCTTCCTCGGGAGGTGTTCTAGGCACATCCCACTGGGAAGAGGCCCAGGACACGGCCCAGGACATGCTGGAGGGACTATGTCTCTCAGCTGGCCTGGGAACGCCTTGGGCTCTCCCCAGAAGAGCTGGAAGAGGTGTCTGGGGACGTCTGGGTGTCTCTGCTGAGTCTGCTGCCCCCGCGACCCGGTCCCGGATAAAGCGGAAGACGACGAGTACGACTACGAGTACTTTTATAATGGATTTAATGACAGGAAATTCACATCAGATTTTGGCAACAACCCCAGTAATCCAAATGTGCAAAAAAATCATCACAAATTAGTCCATAAATATAACACTGTATCAAGTGGGATGGCACAAGGAATAAGTACTAAAAATATGAAGAAAACAAAGAGCAAGAAGGCACACAAGCTGAAGAAAACAGTTGAAATTTGTCAGTATTTTCAGAACAATCCTACCCCTTATTAGTGCAAGTTCATATCAGCTGTGTTAGTCATTACTGTTGGCCTATCAGAGGGTTTCCAATTACCATGGTATCACACAAGATGCATGCCCTGATGGGCAGAGAGCTCTCTCCGGACCCTCTTAACCCTAGGGATAGCATTGACATAATGCTATCCCTAGAGCATATTTCTAAACTTCTAAATGTTCCAGTAAACACCATTTCAGCCTAAATCTAAAAGTTGAACATTATTTCTCAATAAACGCCATGACCAGTTGCTCCTCACAATATTTCTTACAGAGTAAGCAAAGGCTTGATATTTGTAGATAAAGCTTTTTTGTGGAAATAATAAGTAATGCCACTATGGAAGAAGTGGTATGGAAAATGACTGACTGACTGACTTTATCCAGTTGAAGGAAGGAGGAATGGAGAAACTCACCCAGACATACAGGAAAGAAATTTAAAGATAAAATGAATGCAGATTCACAATCACCTGATCAGGATTTTTTTCTTTTATAGAAATCCGTGTGATTTAACAATTTGTAGATACCGGTTAAAACCAACGTTATGTGATACACTCAGAAGCTTTAAAGTGGAATAAAATCCCACTACTTTTCTTACTGAGGTTTGCCCCAAACACTTAGCCAAGAAAACACTGTTTCATACAAAGAAAATAAAACTGCTAGAATGGCCCAGTCATTCAGCCTACTAGAAGCCACGTCTTGAAGTTGTCTACCAAAAAAAGGCTTTTCTACAAGATGTTTAATACATTTCAGTATGCTCATTTATGGACAGATGTGTTTTGTTTTTTTCTTTTTGATAGCTAGGGTTATTACAAGCACCTCGTTTGAGTTTATCTCAGCAGCCCCTTTAGAGTTATATATACTGAGAAAAATGTTGAGGTGTTCAGTACTTTGTTGTCCTGCTTTAACGTTCCTATCCCTATACTGTTTTTACTTGCTGATCTGTTATGATACCCTCCTAGTTTATTTCATTGCATTAATAAATCTCTTCTCAATTCTTAGGAGAAATTATCTGCAGTCCTGTACAACAAAAAGGCTTTTGGAGAGGTCACAAGAGTTGAGCTAATGGAAAGTTATTAGTTGCAGGAGGATATTTACTTCATAAATTTTAAATGTTCATATTATGAGTGCTTTGATTAGAATAAAAAAACAGAATGGTTTTAAAAATCAGAGCACCTTTTATCCCAAAATATGCTCAGGAAAGACGTTTTCCACTAGGGTTTGCGCATCAAAATAGCCTCACTAAATTAAGAAAGTGTCAGGTTTGTCCCCTGCAAAATAACATCAATAATGACATCCGTAAAGTATTAAAACTATACAGTACTGTGGAAAAGTTTTAGGCAGGTGTGAAAAAAATGCTGTAAACAAAGAATGCTTTCAAAAATGCAAGTGTTAATCATGTATTTTCATTAATCAAAATGCAGTGAATGAACAAGAGAAATATAAATCAAATTAATATTTGGTGTGACCACCCTTTGCCTTTAAAACAGCATCAATTCTTCTAGGTACACTTGCATACAGTTTTTGAAGGAACTCGGCTGGTAGGTTGTTTCAAACATCTTGGAGAACTAACCACATATCTTCTGTGGATGTTGGCTTTCTCACATCCTTCTGTCTCTTCATGTAATCACAGACACACTTCATGATGTTGAGATCAGGGCTCTGTAGGCACCATACCATCACTTCCAGTAAGTCTTGTTCTTCTTTACACTGAAGATAGTTCTTAATGACTTTGGCTGTATGTTTGGGTTCGCTCACTTAGCATTTTGTAAATTGATAAAAATAAACAGTCATCATTTATATTTCTAAAAGCATTCTTTGTTTACAGCATTTTTTCACACCTGCCTAAGACTTTTGTACAGTACTGTATAGGTTTTGGTATATATATATTAAATAAAAGCAATAATATAATTAGTATCTAGAGATAGCCAAAAAATGCCAGACTGTAGGCCAGCTAATCTTTTAAGTCAGGATTGTTTGTGTGCATCATAAAATAGCTATCGGGAGGGATTTGAGCAAAATTAGCTGCTTTATTAGACCTTTACTTCATTTGATGAACTGTGTGCCTATATTGTGCACAAAAAAAACTATAAACACTCAAAAATTAATGAAAGCCTAATATATCCTCTTTAAAAGCTTGAATTGGCCAAAAATGTTAGCTGAATAATGAACAGATGCTTCATGTGTTTTGTCCTTCTGTTTCCTCACTGGCTTGGCATTAACAGCAGCCAGACTTGTGAATGTACTGTCTGGCTGATCGGGTGAAAGTTTGGATGATAGGCCTGGTGAGGTTTGCAGTTGCTTTGCCACCGAAGCTTGCCATGGTACTTTTTATGTTCGATTTGAAAAACTTTTTCAGAGCCTTGCAAAAGTATGGATATACTGTATCTTTAAAATTTTCACACTTTGTCACATTATAATCACGACCTTCAATATGGATTTTATGTGACAGACTAACATAAAGTATTCCATATTAGTGGAGTGGAGAAGAAAAGAAAAGAATACACAGTTCTGTGTTTTTATTTAAACTAAAAAACAGTAGTGTTTTGTGCTTTTATGATTAGGCTCCTTCAGTCCGATACCTTGAAATGAAATACATTTTGCCTTCAAAAGGCACTTCATTAGTAAATAAAGTTCAGATGTGTGTAATTTAATCCCAGAAAGCATCTGTTCTTTGAAGGCTTCAGAGATTTGTTAGACAAAATTTGTGAACAAACAGTATTATTTGCAGTTTGCTACAAGCTATGCAGGGGACATAGCAAAAACATGTGGAAAAAATTGCTCTGGTCAGGACCAAAAGTTGACTTTTTGCCAAACCTGCAAATTGATGACACCAAATTACCACTGCATGAACAATGCCAATGCATTGCTGTGGGAATGCTTTTAACAGCAAGAACGTGGAAGTTGTTCAAAGTTTGATGGAAAAATGTGAGGAAATAAACAAAGAACAATCCTGCAAATAAGACTGTTAGAAGCTGCAAAAGGCTGAGATGGGGGTTCTCCTTTCTATAGAGAACAACCTAAACAAACAACCAGAGAAACAAAAGAATTATTTCAAATTTAAAGCACATTTATGTTTTAGGATTGCCCAGTCAAATTGCAGATCTAAATATATTTGAGAATCTATCCAGAACCTAAAAACTGATGTACACTGGTGCTCTCCAGCCAATCTGACTAAGCTTGAGCTATTTTACCATGAAGAATGCTCAGAGATGTCCATCTGTGCAAAGCTGGTAGAGACATATGCCCAAAAGACTTCTGGTTGTAACTTCAGCAGAAAGTGGTATTCATTTAAGTAAATTCACTATTATTCAAACTCCTTTCACTCACTTTTGCAATGCAGAAGCTGTGTGCATAAAAATGGAAGGAGTGATGTCATAGTTAGCTTGTTAATTGAGCACTTGGTTAATGGGTGGTTAATTAGTGTGTGTCCTTGATAAGTAACTAAAGGAAAAACAGCAGATTTAAAATATTGATCAGCAGCAGTGACTAATGGGGAGAAAGGACAAAAGGAGGCAAAAAGAAAGTAAAATGTGGAAACACATCAAGTTTAGCAGATAATAGCTATACAACAATAATGGTTTTAATGCAGTGGACTATTTCCAAGTTATTTGCTATGCCCGCCATGGGAAACAAGCATACTTGCTTTTACAAGTAGACAAGTTCTTGCCTGTTTATTGCCATATTTTTTTCTGCATGTTACTAATGTGAAATGCAGTTATGTGAATCAAAGCTCCAACTTATTTCTTGCTACCAAAGGCCTGGAGAAAGTTGTATTCCCAATAGCAGAAGATGTTTAATCAATTATTTAAATTGTTCTGTAATACCTGCAGAGGAAGTCTAAGTGGACAAATTATTAAAATGACGCTAAAATTACCTGTGATAACTAACCTGTATTTCTTTTATTGTAGTGTCTGTGAGTTTCCTTCCACCTTCTAAACATGAATTGATTGAATTTCTGTGAAATCTGTCAAGTGCCGGTGTTAGTGCATGACCCTAAAATCCATCAACACAATCTGCTACTGTAAAAAAAAGAGAAAGTCAGTGAGTAAAAGTGGAATAGCCAGGCCTTCTGTGCTTCAGAAATCAGTTCAGCCTTGCAGCAAACAGCTGACCTATTTAAAATCCTGTAGCCATTTTATGAGAAAGCAAGAGAATATTGCTCCAGAGACAAACCACTTTATGAATCCGGATCTGTAGATGGGCAGAAGTTATGTTTATGATTTATAAAATCGTTTAGGGAGTTAGGGACAAGGCAAAAATGAATCCATAAGACTCCCTTTCATCTATGAAATATCTTTATTTATGTGAAAGATGGACTGAGCCCGAGAAACACAATCACATGTTCATCATAACAGAAAATCTGTACAAAAAAATGTGAAGTGAAAAATGTATTTTTATTTTAATATGGAGTCAAAAATTGGATCACAGTAAAACTCACAAGTCACATGTCGTTAATGGCAGATTAACTCAGTCACTAATGTGACTGACGAGTGAATACTAATAAGTTGACAATATCATTTATTTGATATGTGCTTGATAATATTATTTTAACAAGATCACTTTTTGTCTGTCTTATCTACAAGGAAAAAAAACTAAACATTTTTTACAAGATAAATAAAAGTCTATGGTAAAAGGAAGGTTTTGTTTTACATTTAAGACTCATTTACTTGTAATAAATACATGTAGAGATTAAGATGTTCATCTTACTGTAGCATAGTGACCTGTTTTTCATGATTTTATTGAATTTGAGTTTATTTTTAATTTGCTCATCAGAAGTATTACAAACATTGTAAAGAATACTGAATAACCAACATTCACACAAATAACCATCAGATTGTTTTTTGTTTTTTTTGCTATTAACTAACGGTTGTGTTAAAATGTTTCATAGCATAAGAGATTTAAAATATGCAATACTGTATAGATTGCACAGGATCTGTTTGAGTAGCATATGTCTGTAACTAGGATTGTTCATTTGGCTGCTTGGACAATTACATGTACAGTTCTGGTCAAATGTTTACATACAGTCATAATGGGTGAGAATCTAATGTTAATATTAGACTATTAATGATCTATTTGAACATTTCCATTTTGGGGAGGATTCTCCAGTTGTCCATCTGGTACTTGTCTTTTTTGTACTCTGTGTTCTTGTGTGGAATGTCCGGACACCGTAGCATTCAGAATGGAGACAGGTTCTCGGTCCAAGAGATGAATATCTTTTAGTGTGTGTATCAAGCCCAGAACAAAAGCTACAGGTCTTGTGAAAATGCAAAGAGGAAAAATCCATTACTCCAAAAGCAACATAAAAAGCCAAATTGTAGTTTGCAAATGCACTCAGCGAGAAAGATCTTATTTGGAGACACGTTCTGTGGTTTGATGAAACTAAATTTAAAGCATTTGATCATATTGTCCATCATTTGAAGGAAAAAGGAGGATGCCTAAAAGCTTGAGAACACCATGGCAACCCTGAAATACATGGGTAGCAGCATCATGTTGTGGGGTTGTTTTACTGCAGGAGTGACTAAAATTGATGAAGTCAAGGCAAGAAAACCTTGACAGGAAGTACTAAAGCATGATATGCACAAGGAAGTTAAAGTTTGGGATCAAATTGCCCTAAACATACTTCCAAATTAGTTCCAAAGGGGTTTGTCAACATTTTGGAGTGGCTACCACAAAACCAAGATTTCTGTCCCTGATCTCCTGTGGGCACAGCAGAAAGATGTGCCTTTTAACATGTCTCAGTTACACTACCTTTTGTTTTTAGGAGGAATGGGACAAATTTCCAGCAAGCTAGCTGTCTTTAACGGCTCCTGGAGTGGACCCAAATGCAGACAGGCAGGAGCAGATTGGCGAAAATAAAAAGGTTTAATAAATAAACAAAAACTTACAGACAGACAGGAGGTGGACGAAAACATGGAACAGAGAGAAAAAGGCTTGGACATGAAACTGGCTTGGCTTGGCAAAAACAGTTGTGGACAGCAGAGCAGATGAGATGAAAAACCAGCAAGGAACAGACAGAACTGAGGAGTATATATGGGTATGGCGCAGGTGATGCAAGATGACTTATTGACAAAGTGCAGGTGGACTGAATGAAGCTGATTGCAAGCTGACTGTGGCAGAGAGAGCAAGACAATCTAACCCAAGGAAACCCCTACAGAGTATTAACTATAATGCACTATGAACAGAATACAAGAATCATAAGAAACTAAACGTAAGGAAAGAACTAAAGCACCACCTGGAAAACAATGATCAGAAGCAAGATTCAAAACACAACAAAAGAAAATAAAGTTTCTTGTTTTTAAAATCAACGCAATTGTCTGTTGTATCATCATTTAACGCTGAGAAGTATGGTTTATATGAATCATTACCAGGGACAATATAATATCTAAACTTATCACTGGAACTGTACATACAAAACAAGAAAACAGATATATTTTTAAGTTTTTGTTTTTTTTACAATATGATACATTTATCGATAAATAACTGGTATGGTGTCATTTCAGAGGCAGCACTACAACCAGTCATAAATATTTGGTAATAATCCAAAACTGAACATTATACAGGCAACAGGAAGAGAAAAAGACATTTTCAAGATAAAGCTCCTCCTTGGATTGCACAAATCATTCCTATATACAGATTTTTATTCAAAAGACCCTAAGAGCACATAATCCCCTCTCCTTTCATATCATGTATACGAGTCTCAGTTGAGTAATCCTCCTAAATTATGTTGCTTCATCCTAGTGCCACAAAAATGCATGATCTGTTCTTACAAACCAGCAGTAGAGCTGCAGAGAGAACATGCAGATATATCATCACCTGGCCTCCCAGGGCCCTCCGATATCTCTGAGGAGACATTGATGTTCTCTGAATAGGCAACAACATAACAAACACCAATGAGCTCACTTGAAAACTCACGCGCACACCACTAGAGTATCTATAACCTATCATATATCAACATTAATGCACTTAATGGCATAATTAATGATATAAATTAACGCTCCACAATATAAATAAACAATTTAAGGCTAAAATGAACAATTTAACTGTTCACACAACCAGCTCTAAAAACATATATTGAAAATATTTCTATTTACAGTATTTCTCGATAGAAAAATATCCTCAACTTGCACAGATTTATAAACATAACCACATAAATCTTGAAGTGCACACAACTGTCAGATTTCAGCATAAATACTTGAGTTTCAGTGCAGCTGTAATAAATGGATGCGAGTGCATCCTGGTGGCATTTTAATTGGCATTAAGTCTCAAGCTACAGCATCAAACAAGCAAGTGAACTAAAGCTGCTAATAAAGCTAATTACAGTCATACAAGAAGTTCTCATCACTTGTCGCGACCATTTGACAATCTGTAAACATTTTTAGGTGAAACATCACTTTTATTTTTTACTTATAATATTTAATCTTTTGACCAACAAGCAGCAACTGTGCACAATACACTGATTTTGTGCAACAGTGCGACCTCAGGAGCTGAGCTGTGCATGCCACATCTCTTCGGTGACTGTAGACCAGTGCTGTGGTGGCTGTCATGATGCAGGTTCTGTCATAATGTTTGAAGGGGAAGGGAAGCTGGAGGTGAAGCAGGAATGGTAAACCACCCTCAACTTGAAGGAAACATCAAAGAGTGGGAATATAATGTAGGCAGAGATTAGATACTCAAGCGCTGCAGGCCGTAGAACGCATGTAGAGATTAACTCAAAATGTCACAGTGGTTCTGTGTCCAGAGGCCAAAGCATGGGGGATGTGTGCTGGGTATTTACATTAGCAGAGGGGCTCAGTGCAGGAGTCAGTCAACATGATCAACTTTCAGTATGTTTGTTTCAACGTAACCAAAATATCGTGTAGCATTTGATAATTTCCTATTCGGCCTGGAGCAAAGTCACCACTTTCATCCCATTTTTTAAAACTCTGGACCATATGTGTGCATAAATACAAGATGTGAGTAAATTCATTGTGATAATTACATTGGTCAGATTTTACATTTAACATTTGAGCTCAACACAATTATTTTCAAAAAATTGTTGCCATCCATTGCAACTGTTTTAAATTCAGTAGTCTGAAATTATCTACAGAGCACATTACAAAAAGAATCCATCAGAGTTTAAAGTGAAGAGAGCCCAGCAGGACGCAAAGCTAGGTTGTGAGGACTGCCAGCGAAGTCTAATGTACAGTAGACAGATGTGTACATTAGACACTGTAAAATAAGAGAAGAAAACATGTTAAAAATTTTAAAAACTGCCTAAAAATAGTGTTTGAATCTAAATGTTTCAATAAATACAGTTGGAGAAAAGTATTATATCGCTTTTTTCTTATTACATATTTTTCTGATTTACTAATTGATATTAAATTCACATTCAAATGTCAAGATGCTGATAACAACCCAATTAATTCACCCATACAAAGAATTTAAAACAAATTAGTCCATAAAATCTGTGAGAGAAAGTGGATTTACACAGGGAAGTATTGCTTCAATAAGTATCCTATATGTACAAACTAGGATTTTGACCCATTCTTTAAAACTGAAGATCTGAAGACAAACTGTCTTCAGACAAACTGTCTTCAGATCTTGAAAGTACTGGGCGCCTCTTCTGTGCATTATAATCTAAAGTTTTTTTCATCGATTTTACATTTAATTCAAGTCAAGAAAGTGGGTGTGCCTTTTTTAAACCTGTATTTTCTTTCTCTGCAACTTTTTAAGTTTGTTTTTGAGGTGTATGGGATGGGTGTTCTGCACCTTTTTTCATCTTCAGGTTCTTGTCAGTAAGGTACATTTCTTAATGCATTCTTTCTTCAATTTCAATTGAAGATTGCTAGTACCAAATCCCGAAAAACAGCCCCAAACCATTTGGGGTCACATGTGGTGCCATTTATTGTCTATATCTTGGTCATATCTTACCAGAATATACTCTACAAGTGTTTCATTTACCAGTTCAATTATTCTGCAGCAAACTTCAATGAGCTGCAACATACTCCTTCTTCAGCAGTGAAGTCTTGAGTAGAGTGCTTGTAAAGACTATTGCAGTTAAGTGCATTAATTCCTGTTTTTATTGAAAAACTGTACCTGGTCTTTCTGAAAATCTCTTTGAGTGGTCATTGTTTCTTAGAAAGCTCTTCTGATTATTCTTTTGCATCTTCCCACAGACATTTTGTGAGAATATCCAGGTTTTGCCTGGTTTATGATAAAGTCATGTTCGTAATACCTCCAATGATGCTCAGTGGAACATTCAGAAGTTTATAAATATGTTTGTAACAAGTTTTATCATGACGTTTTGCACACAATTAGGTTGTGAGGTGTATTGTTGGCACAAATGGAACGTTCAAGAGACTAAATCTGGAACATCTGATTCAGAAAGAGAACCAGTCTTCTGGAACATTTGAAACATTACACCACAGTGCCATCTGGTGTCTACATAAATCTGTGATTTCAAAATACACACAATAAAATATTTAATGTTTTCATTATCTCATGTCTTTTTGTCTCTTGCAACGTTTTGTAAGGAAGGGTACATTTGAAGTGTTGCATGTGATGCTTCTGTACATATAGACATTAGTATCTGTTCAACAGTGCTAGGCATATAATCATCAATGAATAAAGTCCATAATGCAATGCTGGCCATGGCTTAATCTAACAGTTGGTAATATTATGTTAGGACTACTGCTGACTTCAGCATGTTTTGTTTACACGTGTCTCCGCATTGGTATTGTATTATTCTACTCCCATCATTTCAATAGAATATCACATTCTAAAACAATTTACAGTACAATACACTAGTGTGAATGAGGTAAGACCTCACAAATAAATTACATTTTAGAAGAGCTTTTTAATATTTTACGTATGTCTGCTGGTAAATCAACTGCCAGTCAGTAAAGGATAGGAGAAATAATAATTAACAAATAAGTGGAAATGTGTATTTTCATTTTGTGGAATTGTAGTGTTTTTTAATTATTTTTTTTTTTTATGAACAAAATAAGGAAACTCCTGCAAATTCACTTTTCATGCATCACTATTCACAATTTGGTAGACTTCAATAGACCCAAAAAAATATATTTACTGTGAAAAACATTGACAAAATAGCTGCTTTCCCTGCTGTATTTCTAGAGGCTCTTCGCTGCATACACAGAAGTGATGTTTGCATATGCAAATTTTTTAAGTCAGTAAACAACTTGATACAAAGCCATTTGGAAGATCTCACAGTTGCACTTCCATATTTATTGCCATGTACAAATTTGCATTTGCTTTCTGCTTGGGAACTGGTGATAATAGCATCTGTTCCACGAGCTGCCACGGGAATATTAAATATTGAGGAAAGAAATTCTAATTGTCTCCAACTTTACTGCAGTGCTCCTGTTATTATCCTTGTCTGGTTTTCTTTTCCCACATGTGTTCATACAGTTGTCTATATCTAAAAATAATGAGGTCTCTGTCACTGTAACATATCACATGGAGCACAGAACATAATTTAATCAATACAGACATTTATTGACTTTGCTGGAACTGAGCCCTAGTGAGCAAAATCAATCTGTGTTTACGTCAAAGCTTCTCCGAGACTCAGGTTCTTAAAAGCATATCAGATAGTACCGTGAAGTACAATAGAAAAGCTCCATTAATCACTAAGGGTCTATTAATTACAGCACTCTGTAAAAGTATGTATACCTCTTGAAGCTCGTGTTTTATTATGATTGTATGTTGAACCAGGATGGAGTAATGCATAAATGTTAAGCAGAAGGAAAATGATGCATAAATTTTGAATTTAAAAAAACTGGACTGGTAACCCGCCAAAGTTATAAGTTTGGGCATTACAAGGTCTGAGCCATAGCAATAAAGTGGACCAGGACTTTAAAGTGCAAAACCATGGACTTTGACTAAGGTGAAGTTGGTGCTCCGCGTATTCAGCAGGTCTTCCTCCTGTTTGATTTGATGCAGGCATTCTGATTAAGGGCAGCTGCTCTCTGCCTGCTCCCTCGTCCTGCAAACGCTTGTTCGTCTAAGGACCGTCAATAAATGTCTGAACCAAACACATTGTTTCCTGGTGGTATTGTTTTGTGTGTTTTAGGGGAAATGTTTGTGCATCTGAACAGCTGATTTTATGTGTGATCAGCTGGTTTAAGTCGTTTCTAAATAGTGCCCCGTCTGCATGTAATTCAGGAAGATGATGTGTCCTTTTTCTTTTCTTTCTGCCTTCAGGCATGGTTTATGATTTGTAAATAGTAGAATTATATTTCTGTTTGACCCACCTTGGCCCATGTGGTCCTTAATAAATATTGTAGTTGCTCTTAAGTTTTATTAACTTTTCCCTGCACCACCTCTTCAAAAACCTTCTCATTTATACTGATTGTAAGGCCAATCAGTGAACAGCCGTCTGTTCACATCCCATGTAGTCCCCGCTCAGCCCTGGTCATACCTGCTCAGGAGCACGGATGAGAAAAGTAGGTAATGGAACGGAAAAAACAGTTCAGGAAATGCTTGCAAGAGCAGAGCCGGCCTAAATAGAGCCAGTGCAAAAGGGGTAATAGTGCATAAAGGACAAAAAGTGTTATTTGATTCTCATCCGACCAGAGCCTGTTCTTCCACATTTGCTGTGTTTTCAACATAGCTCTGGCAAACTTTAAACTAGACTTTTTTATGGCTTTCTTCCAACAATGCTTTCTTCTTGATACTCTTCAACAAAGGTTATATTTCTGGAGTGCATAAACAACTGTTTTCCTAATAATAGATTCTCCCACCTGAGCTGTGGGTCTTTGCAGCTCATCCAGAGTTACCATGGGCCTCTTTGTTGCTTCTTTGACTAATGCTCTTCTTGCTCGACCAGCCAATTTAGGTGGAGGCCTGTCTTGGAGGCCTGTATCAAATACTCTTTCCTTTTTTGAATGATGAATGGAAAAGGGTTTTGTTAGAAGTTAAATCTTGGGATTTGGTTTTGTTGGTTGGGGTCATCCATTTGGTCGCACATTTTGACGCACGCAACTCAACAGACGTCGCAGCTCTGACGTCACTGGAAGTATAAACCGGCTGAGATGCATAGTCTCGGGGCCATTTCCACCTGTCGCAGGACAGGGTATAGGAGGCTCTTTTCTGGAGAGACAAAGCTCGCAGGCGAACCTTTGCTCCACAAGGCCATTCCCGGAAGAGCTTGAAAGCTGGAAATCTGTCTGATACGAGAAGATCAGAGGATTTATTTACCGATCGAAGACCGCGCCACAACCGGTGCAGGTGAAAAACCTACAAAGGTTCTATGTCCAAGGAGAAGAGTTTCCTCCTTGTGTATGCAGTCGACTAAAGGTTCTTCATATTTTCCCCTCCTGGACGGATGAGAAGTTACCGTTTTTTTTTTTTTCTTGATTCGATCACGGACGCGTGATCCCCCCTCCTTTTCTTCAGACCTGATCCTCAACCGGATAGGTGCATTTAGAGGTCTGGGCAGGATGAGGCAGTTAAGGTGATGTAGGATCACNGCAGTTAAGGTGATGTAGGATCAGCAGTAGTTAATCTAAGGTATTAACTTGTTGCATGCAATACTGATTGAATTATGTTATGCTGAGCTGTGTTTTGATTTGCTGCTGTGTGGTTTTGTCCGGCTGATCCCAAATCAGCCAGGAGTTAGAAGTTGGACTTTTAAAAGTTTTTCATTCAAGGCAGCTGCGGTCTGGGCCTCACCTAACCACTCTTTGTTCCAGTTTTATTGCTGGAAATCTTCCACTGGGTTCCCGCCTCAAGAGTTTTATGACCCTTTGTCAAGTTTTGGGGAGATCAGCTGGGTGTGGCTAAAGGGGCGTGGCCCCACCATTTCATCAGCTGATCGCTGCAATTGAGACATCAACACGACAGGAGGATTTCTTCCCATTTAACCCAAATTACACATTTTGTCCATAAACTGCTGGTTTGATCTTCATAGACACTAAATGCATATATATATTTTTTTCTTTTATTATCATTGTTAGGTAGTCATTGTTATTCCCTTTGTGTAGAACGGTGCTTGTTAGTTAGGTGAAGGTTTTGGACCAGAATAATGGTATATCAGGATTATTTGGCTTCAATAAATCCCCCACCTTCGGTGAAGCGGTTGAATAAACAGTGACAGTTTGTGGTTTGGTTAATAATTTGTAATTATTAAAGAGCTTTGAGCCCATAATCACAACATGAGAGGATATCTCTGATTTCTATTCGTAAGTGATGATTTTTGTTAAGAAATTAATATTTTTCAAATTATTATTTTAAATTATGATTCTTGATGAATATTAATTAATCAATAATCATATTCCTTACAACGGATTCCTAATTTCCACAGGACAACGTCTGGTCCAGAGAAAGGATGGTTCCTAGGAACTGGAAGTGATCCATAGTAGACACGGTGTTGTTGAGGATGGAGGGAGCAGGGAGAGTGGATGGTGTTCTTCAGAGGTCCATTGTCATCTCATCACATTATATTAGCACTCAATTATTATTAGTCAGACTATCAAACATGTTGAAATGATGCTCTTGATCCACAGGTTCAGTTCTACTCAGGAGGTCCACTTTACTACCCTTTTGCTGCCTGTTTAAAATCATTTGGTTTGCAGTGTCTCTTATGGCCCAGTCTGATCCAATCCTTGGTTTTACCATTTTATCCTATTGTTAACACATAAATACATCCACAATTCCAGCATTTTTTGGCATTTACATTTAAGCGGCATCTTATATTTTATTTGTGAGCACTCATGATACAGAATCAGTTCTGGCAAAGTATCTAAGCACAGATACACAGCTCCAGTCCTCAAGAGGTCCCGCCCAGCAGCTTTTAGATGCATCATGAGTGTGAAAATTAAACTTTGTATCTTGTTTGTATAACAGCATATAACTTAGGGCAGCTGCGCAGACCAAGTGTGAGAAAGGATGCATCTAAAAGTTACAGGACAATTGTTCTGTTTAACCTTTACCAAATAAATTACACAGCATTCACTGGGTATATTCAACATATGCAATTACTGTGTAAGGAGGTAAAGTTGGCTTTAACCGACAGGAACAGGAACCAACCCCCACCTTTCAGAGGCATTTTCACTCACAGAGGCTGCAGCAGCTACAGCAGGGGGCAGACTCAGACAGCAGGCATCCAGCACCTAGGTCAGAGTCTCCCCTTCCTAAATTTAGTCCAAGTGTTCAACTTACTTCCACAGACCTTAACAGAAGTGTTGGAAGTCAGATGGTCTCCAGTGGTTTCCTGCCAAATCCCATTGCGGTGAACAACCAGCAAGATGACCAAGTGTTAGATCAGGATCTTCTACCATTTCATGAACCTAACCAGCTTGAGTTCTCAGATGGACATGGTCCACCTTGGGAGCATGGGGTCCATTTCAAACAGCTTGAATCCCTTGCTAAGGACATAGATGTTTTTGATCCAGGTAGCCAGGAGTCAAATATTGAGGCTTACCTGCTTGAGGTTGAACATTGTCTTCTTGACTTGCGTTTTCCTTCTCATCGTGAAAAGCTGAGGCTTGTTTGGAAAACAACAGCTAAGAGTGTTCATAAAAACTCTTCCTCCTCAAATTAGTGACAGCTATCCAGCTCTCTGCCAGGCTCTTAGAGAAGAGTACCATGTTTACAGAGATGAAGCTGCTGCCACTATTAATGCTTTGACAGTTTTGCTAAAACAGGATGAACCTCCCAGAGAACTTTTCCACCGTTTAAAGACAGCTTATTTTCAGGGATGTTATGCTCCAGGTCTTGAAGAAGACCACACTTTTAAGTCTTTGTTTCTTCACAACCTCCACGTTAGCGTGCAGTATGAAGTGACCATGCATTGTATAACAGAGAATCTCTCATGCAGGAGACTCGTAGATGTGCTCAGCTTGTGTGGGAAACACGTGTCCGTTCAGACAGGGCAGGAAAAGGCAAAGTTACAGTATTAAACATTCAAACATAGAACAGGCCTAAGAAGAAGAGCAAAGTAACTCCCCAAGTGATGCAACAGAACCAGGGGGGTGGTAACTGGCGTCAGCCAAAATCCAAGCCACCAGTTAAAAGACAAACACTTTTTCACAGTGCAACATCGAACTGTAAGGTTTTTGGTAAAGAGTGGAGCCACTCCAAAGATGTCATCACAAAGGAGGAGTTTGAGATGATCTGCAGGTGTGTTATAACTGAGGTAACGGCATTCCTAAAAGACATGGCAAACCGTTGC
>JAHUTJ010059112.1:0-16887 GCA_036250325.1 Characodon lateralis | reverse complement strand
CAATAAATTTCATTCCACTTCACGATTGTGTCCCACTTGTTGATTCTTCACAAAAAATTTGAATTTTATATCTTTATGTTTGAAGCCTGAAATGTGGCAAGAGGTTGAAAAGTTCAAGAGGGCCAAGTACTTTCGCAAGGCACTGTACATTACTACAGTCTCCCCACTTATTGTGGTTCATTTCCCAGCTGTCAGACTTTGCTGTGACTTTTAACCACTTTTAAAGTGGTTAACAAGTTTTTAGTTCAGTATCTGAACTTTTTCAGAGGACAGTTTGGTTGTTAATTCAACTCTGACCATAAAACCTTAAGATTTAAAAGAAGACTCCTGATTTCATGGGAGTGTTGTGTCTGAAAACCTGGCAAAGAAACAAGTTTACTGTGTAGACTAGGTGATCCTCAAAGAGCTATCAGCAGAAAATGTGGACTACAGTAGATAATAATCTGAAGGATGATGCATCTCTTTCACGTCTTTTGTCAAGTCTTTGCTATCTTTTTCCTTGTCTTTGAAAATAAACGATTTTCAGATATTATTCATCTGATGCAGATAGTTTTTTAGACCAGACTCTTTTTTCTTTTGTCCCACCTTTCAATGCTTGAAAAAGCAGCCAGATTCCAAAGGTAAACTTTTGCTGGGCGTAATTATTGACTTAGACTAAATATTTCATTGTGAAAGAATTATAGCTAACAATTGGTGGTCAGTGTGACATGTGCAACAACCACTGGTTTAAAGCTCTGCAACAAATCCTCCCACAATTTTCAGTGTCCGAATCCAGTAATGAGCCGTAACTTGCTGTCCGTTCCCTGTCGGGCAGATTTCTCTGTTCCCAAAAGGTTCTTGAAACCGAACAGTGTGAGCCAAGCCAGGCCTGAGATGCCTTCTGGCTATCTTGGTGTCGGTTCTGTAAGGGCCCAGGCGTCATGAGGGACTGAAGCCAACTTATCATGGTTACATCTCGAAAGTAGTCAAAGAGCCAAGTTGGAGAGCAGGAGTGAAATGCAAGCAGTGAGCCATTATAACCGCTGTACTGTTCTCCCTGGCTGTTTCTCTGATGTCTGCTTCATATGTCTAAGGATGCGTTGTGAATGCATGTGGTCATGTTGAGGGCTTGACTTAGTAAAGGCCAATGTGTCTTAAAGAGGGAGTCAATTTTAAGGTCACAAAAAAGAACTATTCTGTCATAGTCTGAGGTTTTTGTGGACCAAAGTGCAGAGGCAGGCAAGGAGACGGCATGGCGAGTAGAACGATGATTTATTAAAGGAAAAATTCCGGCTTAACAGAAGGCAGTCAGGCAGGGTGTAACAAAGAGTTTACGTGAGTCCAGGTCTGACAGAGTAATGAGAACAATAGGGAAGTTGACGCAACAAACCAGGAGGGAACAAATAAAACGGACCAACTAAAATACAGAGGGAAATGAGTGTGGAACAATAGGCAGGTAATCAATGGAACTAGAGACAGGTGTGACATGGCTAGTAGGGAGGCTGAAGGACAGGTGAAACTAATTACAAAACTAAACCATGGGACAAGGGACTAAATAACAAATAGAAGCATTTCTACTAAAATGGAAACAGATCTAAGAAAACTATAACAACCTTTAAAATAAGAACCAACAAGGTAATCAGAAGACATAGAGGAAGACCTAACTGAGAAGTAAACAAACCCAAACAAATACTGACTGAACTAACTGGGAGGGAAGCGGAGAAAACTATGACCTAGAATCAATGCAAACCAAAACGTAAACAATAAGTGGAACTAAGTATAATGGCAAACAATAACTAAAAGCTAACCTGTCAGAAGGAACTGAAACAATAGAGACTAATACGGAGAACTAAACTAGGGATAAGGCTGGGAAGAACTACAAATATAAAGGGAAACGAACACTGAGTAAATAGTACCTGAAGGGGAACTAATGACAAGAGGAGGAACAGGGAACAGGAACTAATAAACTAGAAGAGTGCAGCAAGAACAAATTACCTAACCATAAACAATCACAGAAACACTAAGCAGGAAACTAAACTAGAAAACCCAAAAAAGCAAAGGGAACTGTAATAATAATAATAATCAGGGGAGAAAACCAGTCTTAGTAATAAATAAATGAGGAAGCAACCACCACGGGAACTATGGGCAAGGGAGAAAAGAACCACTAAAACTAGGAAGCAGGAGAGAACAAAACTATCAGGAAACAGAAGGAATAAACAAACTACTAAGCCACTAAAACTACTAACCTACTAAACCCAAAGGAATAGAAACACCGAACTGAAAACACAAAACCAGAACAAAGTCCTAAATGGCAGATCCTGACATTTTCAGTGAAAATGCCTTTTAAAAGAATTTTAGAGAGTCTGGATGGCCATTAATCAATAATAGTAAAATACTATACCAAAGTCTTTGTCTTTGAAGTACAGTGTAGAGAAACATGGTGCTTTCACATCAAACCCTTGTAACGCTTTGTACCGTGCCAGAGTCCGGTTTCCAGAGCGAATCATGTTGGTGTGAACCCGTCCCGGGCCCTCAAATGGACCAGAGAACCATACTCTGGCACGGTTACAGCTGCTGGTCTTGGGGTTTATACGGACCCTGGAGCGGTTCGCTTGCAGTGTGAATGCCTGCCAGGCCAGCTTACCAAAAGCATTAAGAGAATATGTAAAACAAGAGCAGCGCACATTTGGGTAGAAGAAGTAGTAGAGGAAAAACAAAGTCAGAGCACAAATCCAAAGACTAAATGGTTTGAAGATGTCTCGTGGGGCTACGCGGAGTAGCGGGGAAGTGCAGGTGTACAGCTACATTTGAAAACCAAAGTAGCAGCAGAAACCCAGTTCAGAAGGACTTTATTCTTTGTGCTTTTTTTTGCTCTCGATCAGCACAATACTGCCCCCAAAACAATCTGTTGCAAGTGCATGACTTTGTTTGGTCCGTTCTAATAAACCTCTGTGTAAAAGCAAATTGAACCAACTGAGGATGTGCATTTTCTCACTTTTATCGATCCCTGGACTGGACCAGCAATGTGAATGTGCCCTTAGAGATAGTAATAAAACTTGTCGACAGTACTGAATATTTGAAATATTTCAAAATACAGGAAACTGGACTACCAAAATATACATGTCCTTTTCTAATTCAGTGGTTCCTCCAGTTATAGCAGTCAGTATTTTGGTTTAACTTGGTGTAGGTATTACTAAATAACTGTATAGTTCATTTCATACAGTAGGAAAAATTACACATTTGATTTGATAACTTAAAAGAAACACAATTTGATCAATTAGAAGAGAGAGTTTAATCAATTTATTCTTTCATTATGATGTTTGACTGAGTTATGTTGCAAATGGTGTTTAATTCTGTCCTGATTGATGCCTATATTCATGTAAGTTTCATGTTAGGATTAATGGGTTTTTGTTGTCTATAATAAGAGTAAAGCCCTTCTTTTATTTCAGATTTATGAAGGACAGAAGCTCCAGGCTGTTCTATGATAGATCCTGGGTGTTGTAAACCAGCAAGGTGGAAAATACAACAGATTGGATCTTATAAAAAGATGATTTTATGTCAGCTGTGTCCAAATTAACAGGCATATAACTACCAGTCATTTAAAATAAATGATTCTGAATGACAGAAGTTTAAATCCTTATCACCCTTCCCTCTTATTTAAATAAAATACCCAATTTTGTACAGTCATTTATGAAAATCTTCTTTAAGAGCCATTATTTTAGCGTACAGCATCCTTTTCCTTGAATGTTGTCTTTGTTTATCACCCTGTCCCTTTAAGAACATAAACGACAGCATGGAGGGTTAATAATGTCATTTATCAGTGCAGAATCTCTAAGGGCAGCTGCAGGATGTACAGGGCCACCTGACAATGATTAATGTTCAAGGAAAGTTACTTGGATTGAAAATGAACCATGGTAAACGAAGATTAAGTTATAAACAACAAATCTGCTTTACATGTTATGGAAAGAGAAACTTTTTAAACTCATATATTCAGACCCTGTCCACAGTTAAAATACAATTATTCACAAAACATTCACGTTCCAGTGATATTATATCATGAAAGTCCTGCTCAACGTGAATGGACTTCCATCAGAGAACAGCACTGAGGTCCACCGGTCCCTCGTCCAGTGTAAATGCTCCCTGGCATATGCAAGACAATGCTGCCTGTGCCTTGTGGTGTGGGCAGGTACCCTTGCAGGTCGTCTAACATGCAGACCACGCTGATGTAAACAGTTTTGAATGGTCTGACATGACACTTGGGTGCTTCTCATCTCATCTTAAATGTAACTGGAGTTGACTGGCATTCATCATCAGGTCACCAGGGCACTGTTCACAATGAAGCGCTCATCATTGTGGGATGTGACCAAAGGACATCTAGTTCTATGTCTTTCTGTGACTCTTCCAGTCTCGCTGTATCTCTGTTGCAATCTGCTGACACTCTGTGACAATCTAAACTCAGTGGCCACTTCCATCTGAGAACATCCTGTTTGAAGAGCCGCAATGTCGAGATAATGTTGATCAATTGTTAGGTGTCGCCTTGGTCTCATGATGTCAAAATGTGAACAGCATGATGAAGAGGAGTATTTAAACAGTAATTCTGATTGAATCAGGAAATGTATTGGTCGATTCACGGATCAAACACCTGTTTTGCCATCATACTCCTTGTTAGAGAACAGCAAGTTGTGCAAAAAGTTCTGAAACATTGAACAGTTGGACATGTGCATTCAAAGGTTTAGAGAAGGTCACATTAAGGTCACATCCTGAAATTTAACCCGAAAGCCGAATATCCCCAACTTTTTGTGGATAGTGTATATGTTTATGCTTTTTTTTGCATCTTTGTCCAAATGCATTTGAGATTTTTGTAAGAAAAAACTTTTTAAAATAAAATTATATTGTCATGATGTGGAGTTTTGGTTTGGTGTTTGTTTACGTTCATTTAGTTAGGTGTTTTTTCTGTTACTTCTGATGATGGTAGTTTTAGTTTCTATGCTTCAGGTGTGTTTTTGGGTTTCTTATTGATTTGTCTAGGTTCTGCGTTGTTCTGTGTTCTTATGGGTTTTATGATTGTCTGTTTAGATCTGTTTCTCCTGTTTTTAATTTTGAAGTTTATTTCTTGCCCTGTCCTTCGTATTTCTGTTCTTAGATCTGTGTTCTGGTTTCTGTGGGTTGTTTATTGTTTGTCCTCGTCTAGCTCCTCTTCTTTCTGTTACTCCTAATTGGTTTACCTGCGTCTCAGCCTCTTTGCCTGTCTGTCCACACCTGTGTGTTTACCCTAATTACCTGCCCTATTGTTTCATGTCCACCTTTTGTCTGTATTAAGTTCCTCCTTGTCCTTTGTTCCACGCGGTGTCATTAGTCATATTTTGCTACCCATTTGACTTATACGTGTAAAGCTTATTTCTGCGATCCTGTAACCTGGATTTGTGAACTTTGTTCTCTGGATCGCCAGTTAAGGCAGCACCGGCACTTGTACGTTGCTCAGCAATAAAGAAAGATCATCTCGCCAACCATCTCTGCTCGTCCCGCATCTTTGGTCCACTGAAAAGACTGAAATCATGACATAAATGTGTTCTTGACAAAGATGTTTAGAGAAATTATGACATTGCAGCTTCTTTGTGCATCCAGTTAAAATGTTGTATGATATTTTTAAAAAAGAGATTAGTACTGGAATAAAATCAGCTCATTGTTTATAATTTTCACACAAGTGAAATATGGTCGGTGCATTGCAGATAGCTGTTTTTAGCTATTCTGAGCCCAATAGCTAAAAACAGCTATTGTGCTCACAACACTAACCCCAAAAGTACCTTTTGAAAAAAAACAAACACCTTCTAGCAAATAATAAACATACGTTTCATTAAGCCCACATTTCTGTATTTAAATGTCTACTAACAAAAGAACTTAAATACTAAATTGTTAGAGCCTGTTAAGACAGCATTAGTTCCCCCCACATGCAGGAAATCGAAGACGGCGAGGTGGTGACTTAGATGAAATAAAGAAGAGTGAATATTTTCAAATAGGTGACATTGGTCTGCTGGCTTTTTGAAATGTTTTTACTTCACTTTGGGGCAGAAACATGAAGGAAACAGAGCCCCAGGCTGAGTGTGTGTATGACTCTTTAAACCTTTGGTCTAAAATTCCTCTATACAATCATCTCCTTCACACACACATACACACACACACTGCTGCTGTTTGTGAGTCATCCCTCGAGGCCATCAGGATTTATTTAGCTTTTATTTATACAAGCTTAAAGTCAAACAATCCATCTCACACACAACAGCCTGAAGCTTTCATTACAGTGTGTGTGTGTTGTAGATGACACTATGTGCATGTTAGCAAGTTTGTGTTGATTTACAGTAAGTCTTTGATGACACTTTGGGTTTGTGTGTATGTGGGGTTTTCCCATCATCCTTTGCTGCACCTCGAGCACTGATGTTGACAACAGTCGGCTAAAGTTGTGTTCTTTAATGATCTAATTCAACAACACAATTACCAAGTGTCATACTGCAGCGCTAGCGTCTCAGGGCCGAGCGGCGTGACAGCGACGCTTTGCTTCCACGCAGGCTGTTTTATCTTTTATAACAATCATCGGCTAAATTAAAACCCACTGGACATCTCAAACGTTCAATAAAAATCTCCTGTTTCACGCTCACTTGGGGTGGAAAATGGATTTGTAGATGTTGAAACTCTTCAAGAGCAGTTGATGCTTGTGTTGATTAAATAATTGGCTCCTTCAATGCAAAATGTAAAGAGCATCTATGTTAGAGGATCAGTTAATTGTTTAACTGCTCCAGTATACAATGCTTACAGCAACTGGCAAAAATACTAATTTCTCAATGTATTCTGCAATGTATTTCATCAGGATTTTACGTGACAGACCAACACAAAGTAGCACCTGATTAAGAACAGGGATAATTAGTTTTAAACAGTTTTACAAATAAAAATTTTAAAATTATTGTGAGCATCTTTGAACCTGCCAACTGCCGTAGGCTAGATCGTGGTGAGTGCTCCCCCTCCTTCTCCTCAGCCCAGGCCTTCTATAATTGTTTAGCATAATCATAAAAGGTTGTAAGATAGTTTTTAATTATAGATACTGTTGGTTGTCTAAAATGGTGTCCTTTGGAGAAGGTCAAATATGTGGTAAAACTGCATTAAAATGAAAATTAGAACCCGTTTGGAAGATACAGTTCACATTGTTTTCTGTCTCTATGGAAGTTTAAACAAGTTTAAAGGTTTAGCTATTTTTTGGCACAGTAAAAATTGACTTTTGGAGCAATCGTGTGGACAGATGTAGCAAAACCTTCCTCGGTGCATCCATCCAGGACAGATCTAGATTACATTTAACTGTTGCTGAATAGTACAGGAGATGTGGCTGCAGCAGACGGACTACTTGATGTGTTCAACATGACACTATTTAGTTGAGATTTTGGATTTATTAAAAAAGAGGAGGTTTAAACACACTTATATAGTTGCACATCAGCCACAGTATCTACTGTAGCATTACTAGGAAACCAATTATTTAATCTGCCAACTATTTTCTGATGAAGGCACAAATGGTGGCAAAAAATTATGTTTTTTACTCTTTCATTAAAAGCTTTGTTGCGCTGTTCTGTTAACAATGTGAACGTGACAATCAGAATATTTAGTGAAATATATTTAAGATAACAATAGATAAGAGAGAAGGTCCAGTCATTTAAAACAGACTGAGACAGACAGAGCAGGGGTTCAAACCGGCAACCCACTGGTTACAGGAAGATCCTCCACCACTGTAGCCACCGTCACCCCTTAGTAAATAAAAATGGGCCTGATATGGAGTAAAAAGATAAGAGGTTTTTTTTTACATTATGAACTCATTTTCAACCTGATATGGCCTCTTCCTAGCTTCTTCACAAGACAAAATACAGCCATTCAGCAGGTAAACTCAAAAAGTTAATTATTTGGTTCATTTCATTAATACCCTTCAATATTTACTGTATTTTAGTCTTAATATCTGAGCATCACTCTGTTGTTTTTGGTTTGTTTTTATCACTTCATGATTGTAGTTAGTTAGTTGATCGTTTGTATCATGCCCAGTGCTGTTGTGCATTTATGTTCATCACGTTACAAATAAAGTTTTAAAATCAGCTTTGTTTTAGTGGGGAAATTCAGTGGGGAAATTCCTTGTTTTTGTCAGCAGTTGCAGTTGGGTTGGTGATCAGTTTACACAACCAGATCTGCCTCAAAAAGCTGTTTGTTTTACAGCGTCTGAAGTTGCGTCGGTTCCCCTCAGACACGTGGAAACGCGATTTTTCACCCGATCTCACGCAACAGATTTTTGTGCTGACTGTCCACAGCCAGCGCAGACTTTGGCTGACTTTCCCTGACTGGTGTAGCAATTTTTCATGTTTGCTGCAGAGTCTGAATAATCAAGAATTGTAAGAAGTAAACCTAAAGTCAAGCAAACCTCACCGTTACCAACATTACTGAAATTAGACCAGACAACTGTTTAAATTCTGCAACAGTGACACCAACGTTTATTAGAAAGGATTATTTGATATTGGTGCATTAATGAGAATGCAAATAGGTTTTAATGCAGAGGCTCAGTTAAATACCTTTATGACATGTGCTTTTAAATTACAGAAAGGCATAAATAAAGAGTCTGAAAAGGTTTAATTTAGTATGGAAAATGTAAACCTTTTATTCTGTGCTATTACAGACGCTGTCTTGATTAATTCCTGTCTACAGGTTTTTCTCCTTCACACGAGCTTCAAAGTTTCAAGTCAGACATGAACCTTGAGACAGAGACATTTTATAGCATAAAAATTGTTGGGTAATTTCCAGAGTGGTGTAATAAAGCCAGAACTCAACACTGTCTTAAGTTCAGTCTTGTTCCTCATCTCTTTAACTTGTTTTTTTTTTTTTTTTTTTTATCTTCGTCCCTGTCTGTCCTCCACCTCTCCTTCCCTCTCTGCCCTTCATTCCCCTTCTCTTTATCACTCAGCTCATAAAACCTGCTCATCCAGAAAGAACAGAGTTTAGGAGGAGGATGGAGAAGAGAGAGACAGAGAGAAATGAATGAGAGGAAAAAGACTGATAACAGACTTGAGGGGAACGGAAATCAGGGTGCCAGTCAGACAGTGGGGAAATTTCTATCCCATATTTAGTAATTTGTCCACATTTCAGTAAAATAAGTCGATTTAATCACATATATTCAATAAATCTGTGCTTAGCCATTTTATTATCTAAATTTGATGAGCCTTGCCTTGTATCAACCTCGTCCAGGCTGACCTCTGAGGGAACTGAGGAAGCATCATTTTGGGTGTGTCGCATCATTTAACTTCACATAACCTGCTTCTCTTCACAATAAAATGCTCCGGGAAACAACTGAGGATAGTATGCAGATTCTTTAGTGAAATGTGTTCAAACCTAATAGATGTTTTATTATTTAAAGTAGAGTCACATTCAATAAATTAGAATATGTGTTCCAATGAGGCTCGTTTGTCAGATTAAAAGTACCTTTTGAAAAGAACAACTTTTAAGCAGGTCAGTCAGTCAGTCATTTTCTACCGCTTATTCCATAGTGGGTCACGGGGGAGCTGGTGCCTATCTCCAGCAGTCTATGGGCGAGAGGCGGGGTACACCCTGGACAGGTCCCCAGTCCATCGCAGGGCAAAACACAAACAACCACACACACACACACTCATTCATACCTTTTAAGCAGGTATTAAACATATTTTTAAGCCCACATTTCAGTATTAAAATATTTTATTTGGGTGCAGCGATGGTGGTGTTGGGAGGTTTTAAGCACACAACCCACGTCTGGACGCCTAAGTCCTCGACGCAGACTATCATGGGTTCGAGTCCCAGCCTGTAGACGTTTACTGCATGCCCCCTTCCCCTCTCTCCAGACTATTTCCTGTCTACTTACATTGGAAAAGCTAAAGGCTGATAGTGCCTAACAAGCATTTAAATTATTTTATTGGTCCGATGTAATATTCTAATCCTAAATGTTGTGTCTTTATTAGATTTATGAAAATCATCATAACTAACAGAAATAAAGGCTTGAAAACACCACTCTGAGTGGAATTCATCTATATGTGTTTTACTTAGCAAATTATTTAATGAAATAAATGAACTTTTCAATAATATTCAGATTTATTGAATATGTTGTATATGCTCTCTTGGTTTTGTCATTTTTCTAATAGTGGGAAGTTAAACACAACTGTTTGACTACCTAATAAGTTACACAATTAAAAACATAAAGAGATCATTGTAAATGTTAAGTTTACTAAAGGTGATCTTTATTTTCAAAAATACATAATTATTGGGGCTCAATAAATCCTTTAATAAATACCTGATAATAATCCACCGTGTGTATTTCTCCTTATAATGGCCTCCTTCTTCCATTTGAGGCAGCATAGACAAAGTTACGCTTTGTTGCACACTGGTGCAGCTGTTAGCTGTTGTTCAAATCCTAGTTTAGGATCTTTCTGCGTGGAGTTTGCATGTTCTCCCAATGCATGCGTGGGTTCTCTGGCTTCCTCATACAGTCCAAAAACATGACCATAAGGTAAATCGGTTACTCTGAATTGCCTTTAGGTGTAATTGCAAATGTTTATTTGTCATGATCCTGGGATGTTTGTGTTGTCCCTTGCCTCCCTTATCCTGTGCAGGAGCGACCATCCAGAGTTAAAATTAAAAGACGCATATGTTTTGATTAGCATCACACACAGTCTATATGTTTCACGCTTTAGAATGTCAGGATGTGACATTTTTGGACTTTGTTTGTGGTTTTGTGTTTTTGTTTACCTTTTAGCTAGATGTTTTTTACTTGTGTTTTGTATTCATGTTAGTTGTGGTTTTCTGTTTTGGTTATCTTTTGCCCCCCAGTGTGCTCTCCTAGTTCCCTTGGCATTGCTTTCCTGTCTATTTTCTTAGAATGGTTTCCTTATGATTATTATTATTATTATTTCTCTTAGTTCTCTGGTTCCCTTGCACTCTCCTTTATTAGTTTCTTTTCTGTTACTCCTCTCGTCATTTGTTTTCCCCCTTTTAGTTATTACTCAGTTTAAGTTATTTAAGTTACTTTATTCTCCAGTTCTTCTTAGCTTTGCTCCTCTAGTTCATCTTTGTTTTCCACCCTCTCCTTTATAGGTTAGCTTTAGTTATTGTTTTCTTAGGTTTCTTTACTTTTGTAGTCAGGGTTTCCTTATGGTTTCTGTTTTGCGAAGTGCTTAGGTTGTTGTGTTCCCTCCAGTTTCTCAGTTTCCTTCAGTTCATGTTTATCCTTGATCTTATGCTTTATTTTTATCTTGGTTTATAGTTTCATTTAGGTCTGCTTACTGTCTTGTCTTTAGTCCCTTTCCTCATGCTTTGGTTTTATTAGGTTCACCTGCTCCCTTTGCCTCCAGCCTCCTTGTCTCACCTGTTCTTAGTTCCTTTGATTACCTGCCTTTGTTCTCCCTCTGTATATTAGTTGGTTTTGTTTCATTGTTCCCGGCTGGTTCCTTTGTTCGTTTACACTCTGTTCTGCCTGCTCGTTGCACAACTCGGGTCTACCCCGCTACTGCCATGTTTACCATGTTCCTGCAGATGTAAGTTTTTGGATCTCTGGTTTACCTGCAGTGATTTTGTTACGCTTGTACCCTGGAATAAAGCTGAAGATTATTCAGATTATGCTGCTGCCAAGCTCTTGTCTGAGCCTTGGTCCAACACAAAACCACACTTTGACATAGAATGGGAGATGCCCATCACAGTGTCTGTGTGGCTGGTCTATATGGACCCTGCTGGGTTCCGCTCCGATTCCAACTGTGATCCAATGATGTAGGCTTTATTTATAAAAGCTCACATCTGTGCATGGCATGGCCAGCTTGACCGGTAATATATATGAATGGCCAGAGGTAAAGATGGGATGGTCTTTGCAGCTAAAGGACTGTGACATAATTTTTACTCACAGATTTCTGTTGCTTGTATGTCTGCCATAACCTTACATCTCTATGGAGGAATTATGGCTCATTCTATGAAAAATAATTTTAATTCAGATTTATCCGTAGGTTTTTAATAATGAAAGGCTTATTTGAAGCCATATCACAGTATCTAAATCTGATTTAACTTTGACTAGACCATTTCAAATCATCCATTTTGTTTTTCTGAAGCATTTAGAAGTGGACTTGCAAATGACCTTTTTATCATTTATCTGCTATATGTAAGTGTTCTTAAGCTAAATATCAAACTGATGGCTGAATATCCTTCTTCATGGTTTTCTGGTACACAGCACAATTCATGGTTTTATTAATTACAGCACAGCAAGTTCTTAAGGTCCTGAAAAGTAAAAGGACCCTAGACCATCACACTACCATGACCATATTTGACTGTTGCACCCCTTTGCAAAATGTTTGAACTTATGTCTCGTCAGTACACAGGAAATATTTCTAGAAGTCATGGGAATCATCAAGAATGCGAGACAGGCCTTTGTTTTCTTTTTGGTGAGCATTAGTTTTCGTCTTGGAACTCTCCAGTGGATGCCATTTCTGCCCAGTGCCTTAGAAGTTGTTCTATGTTCCTTTGTGACCTCTAGGATAAGCTGTTGATTTGTTCTTAGAGTAATCATAGTAGGCCAGCCGTTACAAGAAAAGGTTTGCTGGTATTCAATGTGTGCTCCATCTGTGGATAATGGCTGGCACTGTGGTTTGCTTGAGTCCCAAAGCCTTATAAATAGTTTTGTAACCCTCTCCACTTCTGTAGCTTTTATAGATCTTTTAGCCAACTTCATGCTGTCAGACATATTCTTTTTAAGTGACTTCTTGATTCTGTAGGTCTGGCAGTAACCAATAGCCTGGGTGTGGCTAGTGAAGTTGAACCCTAAATAAAATGTGGTTAATAACGGTTAAGTCATGATGTAACAAGGGTGTGCATTATACTTACAAATAGGGCCAGGTTGATTTGGATAGCTTTGCTTCACTTAATGAAAAGTCATTTGAAAACTGCATTCTGTATTTGTCATGGGTTACGCTGTAGGAGTAGGACCAGAATGCAGACAGGAACTAGGGAGGAGCATGGTGATTTTGAAGAATTTGATGGCAACCAAACCGATAGGCTCAAGGACAGCAGGACATGGGACTAGGGTGGACACAACAGTAGAAACCAGCAGTAATCATTGAAAACAAAGGATCTTAAATACCGAAGAGTAACACTGAAACCAGGTGAGTCAATTAGAGGGATGCAGAACAGCTGGGGAGAGTGCTGGGCAGGAGGAACTGAGGGAATTAAAACACAGCTGAACATAACACAAAGGTCTACAGACCAAAAGGTAAAACAACCTAATACCAACATGATAGTCTAAATCAAAATGTAAAGAGAACAGAACACAAGTAATAAACTCAACACAAAGGAATGAACTTATATGGCAAGACCTTAAGGACGCAGGAATGATCAGAGAATACACGCAAATGAAAACCAGTACACAAAAGGATCATGACAATATTTACTTAAATGATCTATTTCTGATTTAAAAATTTGATTGAAATTAAAACATTTAGGTAAAAGACAAAAAAAAAAATCATTGTGGCTAATAACATATTTTTGGGACAGTTTTGTGAATAAGGCTACTGTTACGGGAGGTACTCGCCTCATTGAGATAGCTGCAAAGAGGAATTGTGTATTTTTGGCAGTTTTGATTATAAACTGATTTGTGCCACAGAAATACAGATTCTACCTCTCCATATGTGCTCATTCTCCACCATTTCTGTAGATCACATGGAACCCAAAATCGTTTTACATTACAAATGATATCAAAGAGACAGGTCCTCCAACGCCTTGCATTGCTTTGGTGTGGAATGTTTAGATTGTATCTACTCAAACATTTTCAAACATTTAACACAAAAAACAGTAAAAAGAAATCATGAATGTATATTTCTCTAACTAAGAGTAACACATTCTTCCTTCAATTGCATGAACTAGATTTTGACATCTGTACTTTGACAGTTCAACATGAATAACAGTACCCTAGCAACCCTGGTAAAGAAAGAATCAAGATGAATTTATATGCTAAGAAAAAGCCACCACATATATCTGTGAGTATTTGTAAGTATAATTATTAAAACTAAAGCACCAGCTTTGCTCAGTTGACCTTTTTGAAACAGAAAAACAAAATATATAACACATTTTTGGACTAGAAAGAACAGGAGGAAAAACTTAATTCACCTATATGTAAAATGTACAAAAATACAACCCTAAATTTTTATAAGACTATAAGCTACATGTTTGTTTGCACGCAGAAAATGTAACCGATTTGATCACTCAGCACATATTTCAGATTTTACTACCAAGTGTGACCACTCATTTTTAAGGTTGTCCATTTGTTATTTGATCATCACTTTTCACCACTAAACTTTAAACAGAGCACCCTTTAAATGCAGTGTTATGTGTTCAGGGTGAACAAATGAGGTGACCTCAAAGACAGTACTCTTTATGTCATTGAAAAGTTTGTTAGTAGGCTCAGCAAACATCAGTCAGCGTACAGGTTTTGTACAGAGTCATTTTACTACAATTTTTTATTAGGTGTTTAGGTTGGGTTTCTTCTGACTCTACTCGATGTTTAGTTTTAGGCTTAATAAAAACTTGTATTTGGAATTAGATACATGAAACATTTTTTCTGGGGTGTCTTTCTAGGTTAGACTTAGTTGTCTCTGAGTTGTAATCATTTCCAATGTATATCAGTTGCTGCTACTATTGATTCCAATAGTGTTGATGCTCTTGATTGTGCCACTTTTTGGTTTTACAGAAAAGGGGAGGAGAAAGAGACTAAAAAGAGAGAATTGGAGTTGCAGCACAGCTCTCAAGGTGACTAGTCATTGTCCTAATTCCTTTTTTAACACAGTTAAAGAGGCCAAAAAACAATTCTTTGTTTCCCTCTCTCTTTCCACTCCTCTTCTATCACTTTATCCCAGCCATCCTTATAAATAAAAAAAAATCCACTCTCCCACTTCTTTTTATTTATATTCAGCTCATATTCTCTCAGCATTCCCATCCCTTCATCCCAATGCTCCCTGCTCTCTCTGTTTCTGTCGTCTTTGCCAGCAGCGATGTCTTCAAACTCTGATTGATGATAGTTGCCGTTGGTTACTGTTGTGTCCTGCCTTCTGTTTATACTAAAATACTCTTTTTACTGTTTCTACCTTTTTTCTCCTACCAAAAACTTTTCAACTTTTAATTTTTTTCTTAACCACACACTTGAAAGTTGGATCCATCCTGCTGGGTAGTTTCCACAGGATTGTGCATCAAAGTAAAGCAAAAACTAGAAAATGACACAGTGGGGATATTGATGAAATTGGTTTTACACTATGATCGATCTCAGTGACAATAAAGAAACCTCCAACAGAACCAGACATAGAGGGGACGAGGGCGAGTACATCTGGAATGTAAGAGATGTCATAGACACTTACCTCTATCTGTTTTCAGTCCTGAAAAACCAGTTTCACCACATGTAAAATGTTGATACAGCCCGCTGTAACTGGTTGCCAGGGATTGGGAATTAACCTCTTGCTTCAGGACATAAAGCAAATGCAGCCTCTTCGCCAGTCCTCTGAGAAACCTCAATTTGAAGGGCAAGATCGCCCTAATGGTGGTCATCTACCTATAATTATGAAAAAAAAACCAACAGGTACACCCAATTCTTAACGGTAAATGAACAGACGCATACAGACGGAGTGTTCTGCTTCTGCGGTTTTTTTTGTGTGCATATTTTAGTCCAGCATCATTGATGTGTTTTCAAACGCGAAAAGAACAAAGAAGACAACGACAATGACAGAAAGAGTAGAATGGCTCTTCTACACACCGCAATGTATTTAATACCCGAACAGACCACCTCTGTTGTGTTTTGATGGTTGTTTGTGGGACCAACGTGCAGACTGAAACTCGGAAGTAGCATGGTGACTTTGTCAAAAATACGAAAACTTACAGCAAGGAAAGAAGAGAACCAGACATGGAGCGTGGATAAAAAAGCTTGTAGTACAACGAGGAAGAAACGAGGGACAGAGACAATGGAAGAATCCAGCAATACCAAATAACAACCAGTGAGCTTATATACTGAGGGAAGAGTAGACAATGACATTGAATGCAGGCGTTTTAGTCAGAGATCTATGTGGAGCAGCTGAGGCAGAGGGACAGCAGGGAGACTGAGTATACACAGGAGACAGAACACAAAACATAAATAAGACATTTAACCTAAATAAATTAACTAATATGGCAAGACTTAACACCCCTCCTTGAACCGCCACCTTAATGTGGTGGAGGGGTTTGAGTGCTCGAATGATCCTAGAGGCTATGTTGTCTGTGGCTTAATTGCTCCTGGTAGGGTCACCCATGGCAAACAGGCTCGAGGTGACGGGTCAGACAAAGAGCGGTTCGAGAATCCCTCATGACGACAACAGAATCGAGGCACGTGATGTCGCCCGATATGGCGGAGCCGGGGTCCCACCCTGGAGCCAGGCCTAGGGTCGGGACTCGTCGGAGAGCGCCTGGTGGCTGGGTTGCTCCTCGCGGGACCTGGCCGGGCTAAGCCCGAACGAGAGATGCGAGACCATCCCCCAGTAGGCCCACCACCTGCAGGGGGAACCGTGAGGGACCAGTGCAAAGAGGATTGGGCGGCGGACGAAGGTGGAGACCTCGGCGGCCCGATCCCCGGATGCTTAGGCTGGCTCTAGGGACGTGGAATGTCACCTCGCTGGGGGGGGGAGGAGCCTGAGCTGGTGCAGGAGGTCGAGAGATATCAACTAGAAATAGTCGGGCTCGCCTCCACGCACAGTGTGGGCTCGGGAACCCATCTCCTCGAGAGGGGCTGGAGTCTCTTCTACTCTGGAGTGGCCTGCGGGGAGAGGCGGCGGGCTGGGGTGGGTTTGCTTGTTGCCCCCCAGCTCAGCCGTCTCGTGTTGG
>JAHUTJ010059111.1:0-16895 GCA_036250325.1 Characodon lateralis | reverse complement strand
AGCCCTGGTAACAGCATGATATGAGTCCTTTAAAGCTGTGTAACAATGGTCCAGTGTGTTTTTGTCTCTGGTGGGACACTTAATATGCTGTCTGTATTTGGGGAGTTCATGGGAGAGGTTAGCGTTGCCAGTATTATGATGAAAGAGTCCGTGTATTTTTTCTCCACGTCTGTAATCAGCTCAGCAAGATGTTTTTTCCACGGCAGAAGTGCAGCCATGCTGGAAAACTCTCTCGGTGAGTAAAACGGTTTACAGATTATGGAAAATGACTCCAGATCCGGACTATATGTTATTCCCAGCACTTTTACGTCTCGGCACCAACCTTCATTTATATAAAAGCAGATTCCGCCTTCTCGCTTCTTCCCCGATAGCTCCGCGCTGCGATCCGCTCTGAGCAGCTGGAAGTCCAGCATCAGCAGTGCGCGGTCCGGGATGTTTTCACTCAGCCACGTCTCGGTGAAGCAGAGAGCCGCTGATCCGTGGAGGTCCGGGTTTTTACTGGTGAGAAGAAGCAGCTCGTCCATCTTGTTGTTGAGAGAGTGGACGTTTGCCAGGCGGATTGAAGGCAGTGGTGTGCGAAGTCCTCTTTTGCGGAGCTGTACCAGCGCGCCAGCATGCTTTCCCCTCCGACGCTTTCGGTGCAGTATCCCGTATAGAGTCGCAGCTCCGCTTGCCAGGAGCTCAGTGAACCTCGGATCGATGAAAGATGGTGAAAAAAACCCAAGAGAGGACTCTCTGATGTTGAGAAGTTCCTCTATACTGAATGAGACCACAGGATTGTAGCTCGAAAAACATAAAAACACACAAAAAACAAAGAGAGAGCGAAGCTCCGAGGCTGCCATCGTTGGCGCCATCTTGTTTGTCTTTAGATGCATTTAAGATGCATTTCTTAAATTCAGGGGAGTGAGGGTGGGGTAGGGTTTCTCTGAACCTTCATGGTGGAGCTTTGTGGCATGTCGGGGTAAAACATTTCTGACCAGAATAATATTATCATCATTATTTTTGAGGTATCCCTGTTTAAACTCAGTTAGGGTTATTTTTTTCTGTTAGAGTTCAAATCATAGGTCCAGTTCTTAGGATCTTGGTAGACTTTTTAGCTGAATTCATACATGAATTCATTCAATTTTCATGGAAAAACAGTTCAACCCCAAATTATTTGTCACACAAATTCCTACAAATAGGTTTTGCATTGCTGATGGACACATACTACAAAATTTTATATTTGGTTATAGGAAGGACCCAAATGCGGGCAGAAACAGAAGCAGAGTGAGTGCGTGAAGAATCTTTAACAAATAAATAAACAGGACTTACAATGTCCTGTTTTGATGCCTTTCTTTGTCTTGTTATGATGTGGTCATAAAATTGTTGGCTCCCATTGCTTAACAACTTAATAATAACACAGATACGCCGACATTCATTATTACTTCCGTAAACACTGTGCTGCTCTGTGCATGTGGACCACTATGGAGTTGTGAAATGTTCAGACTGAGGTCTAGTGGTGGTTGCATTTAATTAGTAGTTTGAACGACCATGCAAAAACAATCGGATTTAAGCAAAAAATCCGAATTGAGCATTAAGACCTGCAGTGTGAATGTAGTCTGAATAACATGAAAGGAGCTGAACTGAGACACGTGGAACTACAAGCCAAGGAAGAAAGAGGAGCAGTGATCCAAGAGAGTAAAATCCAAAAGTATCAAGAACAGAACACAAGCATGAAACACAAAGGAATGAACTAGTAGGGCAACATCTTTCTAACAATAATGAGCACAGGACAATGAACTAAATAATTCAATACCTTAAAACATGATAAACAGCAATGAAATTGACAAAACACAAATACAAAAGAAACCAAAACCCCAAACACCTAACAAAATTGTAAACCATGTAATTTTTTTTCTATTTCAATATTGTTCCCTTCTTTGCTTGTCTGTCATTTAAAATCGCATGAAAATACTGTTTGTAAGCTTCTGTGTATAATGTGACAAAATGCAGAAAGGATGGGGATTTCAATACTTCTGCAAGACTTGTTGATTTTGTAGATAAGCAAAATATTGTCAAATGTTTTAGATTCCTATACACTTGCTGCAGGTTAAATTCAGCATAAAAGATGGTATAAAATATATTCCCAAAATTATGTTTGTCCTTTTGTAATCTGTAACAGGCACATTCTTGCCTCTGCTGTTTCTCTGCTTAGATCAATTGCTGCTTCACTCTGCTGCTTCACATACATATTCATGGCTCTGCAGCAAAGTAGCCCATTGAAGCATGTGTTGATGGTGCTTATACAGAATTTAAGACTGTCATTTGGCTCTGGACAGAACTGCAAGCTGCCACATAAAGAGCTGCTTTACAGTTTAGTTGATGACACCAGCAACATTTTGAATAACTTAATGATAGTGTTCCCATGGCCCAAAAGCCTCTCAGAGGGGTGATTAACATAAGCACATGCATATGAGAAAGTCTTTTGTTTCTGTGAGCTGTCACCAACATTTTAAATTTGACACTTTTGATTTTTAAACTTTTGCTTAGTTTGATGTTTGGAATTGAAGCGCTTGTTTTTTAATGTGAGTAAGAAGAGCTGTAATTATAGGTTTGGATTTCAGCTCTATAGGCTAACTATAACTTTCTCTCCATTTAACTCCCAGCTTCTCCAGGCTTTGTAAATATGTTATTAACTCATCGTATGTCAAAGCTTGAGACCCAAATGACGCTAGATTTCCATTGCTGTTTTTCATTGGCCCTGCTACAGGGGTTGGGGGAAGGAGGTGGTGGTAGTGGTGGGGTGTCAGGAAACCCTAAACATTTTCTACCCATTTTGGGCATACAGGCTTGTATGCAAAGATTTTAATGAATATGTTGCAACACATTTCATTTCTTTAGCTGAATGTGGCATTTTCGTGCTTCGAAGCTTGACACTTTAAATGTTTGCCGCGCCCAGCACCCGTCACCCCGCCCCCCCCCACGCCAGTTTCCTATGCGTGACAAACAAAAACATTTTAAAACAGTCAAAGCAGATTATGTCATTTGAAATGGCTTAATTTTAACTTTAAAAAATACAATAATCATATATCTGGGTCAAAATTTAAGAGAGCGACATTATAGGGGCATCTCAAAATATGTACTTTTTTCAGCAATTCAATTCAAAAAGTAAACTCCTGTAAACATTTTTCAACATTTTATGGCTTACAGCTAATGTTAACCAAAAATTAAATTTTTTTTTTTTTTTTACAGAATTAGAATAGGACATAGATACATTTTTTAAATGCATTGTCGATACAAATCAGAATCAGAATCAGAATCAGCTTTATTGCCAAGTTCGAGCATACAAACAAGGAATTTGACTCCGGTACACTTTGCTCTTTTGTTCTGTTTTTGCAAAAACACACAAAATACAAAAACAAAGAGAGAGCGAAGCTCCGAGGCTGCCATCGTCGGCGCCATCTTGGCCATCGTCGGCGCCATCTTGGTGTAAATATGTCAACCTGTTGAAAAGTAAGTTAATGTACTGTACGGAATATGAATTGAATACTTGGTCTGCCCTGTTTTTACCTGAATTACAGTTCAGTTCAGGAAAAGTCATTAATTTCAAAGAACAAATCATTTTCAAAGTTTGGCATCTTCACTAAGAGAATACAAATAATCTAAAAGAAACAAACAGCAATTCAGCTCATCTACATTATTGGGTCTGCGGTCTCTCATCTTTCTCTTGACAATACCCCACATATTATTTATGGGGTTTGGAATAATGCAGTTTGCTGTCTTTACAGCACTGTGAATTTCCATCGCCTTCAGCAAAGGCCTTTTGTGGCTTGTTCTCCTTGTGGATGGTGTCAATGATGGTCTGCTGAACAATTGTCAGTAGTGTTCCTATCATTGTATTGGCTATAACATTCAGATAAAATTGACATTTCTGTTTAGAAATTATAAATGTGTGTTTTTATTAGCTCCATAATCATAAAAATTAACAAAGTCAAACGCTTAAAAATATAACTCACTGGGTAATGACTCTTTAAAATATATTAGTTATTTTTAAAGAAATTAATAACGTTGAAAAGTAAGTATAATTGTTCAAAAAATGGTTCAGAACATTCCAAATGCAAAATACATTGGTGATGTTTTTTTTTTTTTTACTTTTCGATTGTATACTATTTTATTACATTGCAGGGTGCATCTAATGTCCCTAAAATTCTGTTATGATATTGGCTTTAATGTGCCACCACAAAAACCTGGAGACATGCCTGGCCTTTATTTTCCTGTCCATATGTTACTTTTCATTTTATCTGCAATGACATAAAAAGCATGGAAAAATGAAAGAGAAGAAAACCTCCTTCCTCCTCCTCTGGTGAAAGAAGAGAGCAGCAGAGAAAGAAGGGAGGAGGAATGGGGGGAAGGGGGAGGGTAAACACACCCAGACAGCCAGAGCCATGTCTGACATCTCTGCTCACTGAAAGAAGGAAAAACTGATTACAAAGCCAGAGCGGCCAAGCAGAAGAGAAACAGAAGAGGGGGAGAGAGGCAGGGAGGGAGGGAAGAAGGGATAAATGCAAAAAAAGGCCGGCTGAATAAAACACAGAAAGAGACTGAAAGAGATGCACAAGGAACAAAAACACGCTGTGTTCGTGAAAGGGAGCTGGTGAGAGCAATAGAAAGCAGGCAGACTTCAGTCGCTGGTGTTGCTGATCTGCAGTCCTCTCTCTCCCTCTCTTTCCCTCCCTGCCTCTCTGTCTCGTCCCGTGCCAGCTTGGACCGAGCCTTGGTATGATTTAGGGGAATGGGTTTGGGGCTTTTGATTTGGATTTGCAGCTTTATGCTGTAGGAGTGGATTTGACCGTGCTGTTATTTCTGATTGAACACAGTGTGCGACGTGGAGACTCCTGCGGTGGCTGCACCCCTCCCAGCAGCCTCCGGCTCTGTTTGGGCTATGGTCCTGACTGAGAACCGGGGCATCACCCAGATGCACGACTCCGAGTGTGTGGGTGGGTAAAGGCAACAAACAACAGCATGGGAGCAAAGCAGATGAAATGGTAGGACGCGGCACTTTTACATTGTTATTATTCCAAAATTACACGCCAACAGCCTACAGGCTGCTATTTTTATCGACAATGCATGCATGCATCAGCGGCAGAAATATACAAGGCATCAGGCCTGCATTCAGAACACTCTCTTGATTTGCATTTGGATTTTAATAATATTCATTATAATTCATTTTATCATGAATGAAAGACTTTATAATCCAAAGGAAGCCAGTGATTGCTGCATGTTTACATTGCAGTGGATGTGGGTGTGTCCCCTATGTATCTGAATGAGATGAGCCTCCAGTGCCTAGCAACCACTAATGTATATAGCAGTACTGACTGAACCATGTCCTACAAAACAACTGCTGCAAATGTTTTCATACCACTTGAACTTCTTCACAGAACAACCACAAACCTTAGCGTATTTAATTTAATTTGATATGACAAACCAAGACAATGCAGTTCATCCTGTGGAGGAGAAGGTAGATGACACATGATTTTCCCAGATTATTCCAAACAATATGAGCAATATGAGGTGCATTATTATTGATGATTTCCTTGGCCAATGCTTAGAACCATTTTTATTGTAATTGCAAGTGCAAGTCTTTTGGGTTAGGGCGCTACCAGCTTTGCACATCTAAAGACTCGATTGCTCATTCCTCTTTGCAAAATAGCCCAAGTTGTGTCATACTGACTGGAGAAGGTATGTGAACAATAATTCTGAAGATAAGACACACATTTACAATTGGATTGAGGTCTGGATTTTTAAATGGGCCATTCTAACACATAAACATGCTTTGATCTAAATCTTTCCCCTGACCAGTCTCAAATGTTTTTTGCCTTTAACAGGTTTTCTCCTAGGATTTAGCTCCTTCCATCTTTCCATCAACTCTGACGAGCTTTCCTGTTCCCGCAGACAAACAGCCTCCCCATAGCATTGTGCTGCCACCACCACATGTTTCACAATAGGGATGTTGTGTTCAGGATGACGTGCAGGATTAGCTTTCCTGCACAAATAACATTTTGCAAATGGGCAAAATTGGGCATATTGTTGGGGTTTTCTTCTTGCCATTCTTTCATAATGGCCAGATTTGTGGAGTGGATGACTAATTGTCCTGAGTTTACATTTGTCCCATATCCCGTTTTACATTTTTAGATGACAGATAAAGTAAATCAATGTTTGCAAAATGACAAAATGTGACAAAAGTTTAAGGAATATAAATCATTTTGCAAGGCAATGTAAATGAAAGTGTACTGACCTGTTACTGATAGTATGTTCAAATACTTCCAAAGTATGAGGTAAATGTAAAAAAACTAAGAACTTCCCTTCTTTTCTTTATATGTATAGTTAAAATTAAATAAAGTAACAATACAGAGATGTTGTACTAAAAGATTGGGGAAAATCTGTGCTGCCCACCGTAAACTTTAACAATCAGCTGGGTACCGCTAATAAAAATTGTTAAGCGCAGATTGTGACCTAAATGAAATGTTAAATATTTTCTAAGTAATAAAGAACTTTAAATTGCATATTAACAAAGATATGAGCAAATGTTCATGCCAGTAAATTTCCTCCTCTGCTTATTTAGTTCTGTTAATCTGATGTTACTAAAGCTCCTCCTCTGCAAATCCCATGCAGTACCTAATCACTGGCTCAACCCATATGTTCCCGGTTTGCATGGTATTTGTTCTGCTTGCACAGTGTCAACACTGAGCGCATGAAATATTTGTAAACACTTTTAAACTGCTTTTGGAGTATCAGAGCCTATTCCAAAAGCGCCTTTACATACAGTGACGTAGTTTGCAGGAGCCAACAGTTCCTTGATCCTCTTTGGAAAAACATTTAAGGATAATCAAAGCTGCATCTGATAAGATGCTCAGTTCCTACTTTTATGTGACCTCTAGTATTGACTCTAAGAAGGAGCAGGGAGGACAAAAGTATCATAGACATTTTAGTATAATGAATGTAAGCAGATGTAAAATAAGTTAAAAGAGGCCATATTTTACTTTAATGTGCCCCACAGTGTTTTATTGCACATGTAAAAGATCTTCACAGTTATAGCACCCAAAATTTACTAAAAAGGTGTTATTTTCTCTAAAAAGAACTGGACAATTTGTTGCACAGGCACCTCCTTAAATTTCATAATGACAAATTCTGCAAAGATGTTTAAATTCCCACATCATGGGCATAAACATCATTTTGGCTTTTTTATTTTGCATTTGGGATGTTCTGAACCATTTTTTGAACAATTATACAACATACAACATTGGTGATGTTTTGTTATAGAACAAGAAATGGATGCAGTAGTTTAAATTTATGGTGAATTTCTTTCCTAATTCATGCAAGGTTAAAATTATCAATATATAGAGACTCAATATATATATATAGAGACCATTTCAGACCTAAGAGGACTCTACCAACCACCAAGCATGGTGGTAGTAGGATAATGCAAATGGCTGTTCTAAAAGGACAGTGACCAAAACAAGTATCAAAATGTGTTTTGGGATGACTCCTTAAGGCTATTGAAATGTTGTAGTGCCTGGAAACCAATCAATGTAAATGAGCTTGTTAGGGCTTGCGAGGTAGAGGACCCCGGAATGCAGACTAGCAGGCAGCATGACAGTAAGTGCAAAACGATTTAATAAAAAACAAAAACTCACTCTCAGAAGAGGCAGGAACAAAACAATAAACAGACAGGCAGGACAGGCTTGGCATGATCCACAAAACAAGACGTGAGCATGATTTGGCAACAAGACATGATTTGAGAAATGTTTCCGCGAGGAATAAACAGGAGAGGTGTGTACATATGGAGTGTGATCAGGTGAAACAAGAAGACAGATGAACTAGGTGCAGGTGAACCGGATAAAGTTAATTAACAGACAGAACAAAATGTGGCTTGAGCAAAAACAGAGACTCTTGAATACAAACAAACAAAAACTAAAGCATGACCAGAACCAAAAACCAAAATTGACAAAACATGAACACAACTAAGACATGACCAGAAAAATAAACAGAAACATGATTCAAAACTTGAACTGTGAATAAGACCAACAAAAACCCAAAAACTCCCACAAATCATAACAGAGCTGTACCATTTCTAATAAGATAGATGGCCAAACCTACAGCCAGAATTAAGCCAGAACTATGTTGATGGCTAGATAAAGTGTGGTTTCTCTGTAACTAGCTAAGGATATTTAATCAAACATTAATAGGAGTGAATGCACATATTAGTCTTTATGTATAATTTTGAACCTGTGTGGACTAGAGTAAATTCACTATAAAAGCAAACGTCTGCCACCAATTTTTGTTTTTAAACTCATTGATGTAGAATCATTGCAGCCTGGAAATATAACGGTCTAAATAAATCATTAAAAGCCCCATATTTTTGACATTCATGCCTCTGATGAGTGTATGCAAGCTCTTAACTGGAACCACATATGTTGGTTTGCAGCAACCATAATTATTTTTTAAAATCTGAATATTTAAATTTATTTTTTCCTCTGTTAATGGCTTTATTTGAATAAAATCCATAAAATTTTATGTTTTACCTTGCTTTTAGTTTCAGTTTTAAAATCCAAAATATTGGCTAATATATATTAGCATAAATGGCAAACACTCCTTGGTTTAATTTTTAGCTCTTTGTTTTTATCTTTGCTAGTGTTAAATCTTTCTTTAACTAGAGGATTGGTTTTATTTAAAACATATGTTTTGACAGTGTTCTTGATACCAAAGGCCAGAACTTAAAACAACAATACATACATGTGGATAAAATAGGACTTAAAGGAAAACTCATATCAGTTGAAACCAACAAGGACATTAAAATGCATTTTTCCTACATGCTTCTGTGGTATCATTTAAAACGAGCATTAGCTTCTCAGCAGATTCCATAGTTCAGTTTCACATGCTGCTGCTGATTCCTTCAGGCATGCTTCCAGTTTAGCTGAAGATATCACAGGAATGTGCTCGGTTAGTCTATACTGGAGCAGCGTGAACTCCAAAGTGACACAAATGCTTGCTCTCTGTTGTGATGTTTGCTTGCGTTGAGTAATGCCTGCAGATAAGCATAAAGCCTGGTCAGCTGAAGTCTAAATCTGGTTGCATATTTATGGAAAGAAACGTTTTTAACCCTGCAAATAGAATCCCTTAGGGCATTCTTTGGTTTCTCAGTACAGTTTTACTGCATAGCTAAGCCGCAGTTTTTTTTCTTCTTTTCAACGTTTTTTTCTTCCCAGCAGCAGAGTGTCAAATTCAGATGGCTTTTTTATTAATGGTTTTTCAGTGCTGAGTTCACACCTGTTTCTTCAGTGCAGCGTTTTTGCGCGGGCGCTTAGATCAGCCGACCAGCTGCATTTAGTTGCCCTAAAACTAGGAGGAAACTTAGAGGAGATTTGAGCTTTTTCTGTTCTGCCTCAAAATCTTTGGGACATGTTGGCTTTAAAGATTAGACAAGCATCTTCGCTTCCCGTTTTTCAGTCTCTTTAAAAAAAACACATCTTTTCCCAATGGCCCATTGTGAGTTCGCATATTCCTTTTTTTGCAGAACTAGTGACCTTTATTTTTTCTGATTTTTTTTCAACAGTAAGCTGACAGGAAAGGGGTGGAGTGAGAGGGAGAATACATGCAGTAAAGGTCACCTGGGCCAGGGGTTGAATAAGCTGCGCCGAGGACTGAAGCCTCTGAATATGGGTCACGCGTTTTACCTGTTCGCCACTGCCACATCGGCATAGTCCTTTTAATGGTTTTATTTTATGAATGTTTTAACATTTGTTTTATTTCTTGGATTTATGTATTTTATTTATCCTTTTTTTGTACAGGACATGGGTAAACTTGTTTTAAATCTATAAAGCACAACTCTCTCTGAACTATCTGCTGTGTTCCTTGGCCTTTATGTTCTTATTTCTTCACTAATATTCTCTAACAAACCTCTGAGGCCTTCACAGAACAATTATTACTATTATTATTATTACTGATTTATTTTGTGATTAAATCATACACAAATGGCCTCTATACCAATTAGGTGACATCTGAAGGCAGAGGGAAATCAAAGTAGAGGATGCTTATGCTTGTAGTATTAAAAAATTTGAAAAAGCAAGGAGTATGAATACATTTGCAAGACAGTATTTTTTATTTTTTTTTGTCACATTTTTTTTATAATGAACTGGGTTAAAAGTGGTTTTCCAAGATCCACAAGGACAGCATCATCCTGAAGATTGCAGATGACACTGCAGTGATAGGACATATCACTGGTGGGGATGAAGCAGCCTACTGGAGGAAGGTGGCCGATCTAGTGTCCTGGTGCAAGGCCAACAACCTCACCCTCAACACCGGCAAAACAAAGGAGGTGATAGTGGGCATGAGGAAAGGGATTTCCCATGAGCCACTGTGAAAGCAGAGTGGTGCAGCGGAAGCATGCTGGGCCCATAACCCAGAGGTTGATGGATCAAAACCATCCTCTGTTATGCCTTGCTTATGGGGAGTGGTGGCCTAGTGGCTAGAACAGGAGAGGACACAAGGGGCCAGATTTGTATCCCACAGGTTGCCACTCTGGCTCCCTGAGCAAGAACCTTAGCCCCACACTGCTCCCTGAGCGCTGCACAATGGCAGCCCACTACTCCCTATAAAGGATGGGTTAAATGCAGAGGACAGATTTTGTTGTAATGTACATAGAGATGATTATTATTATCTGGGAGCTCAAGGTGCCGAGGATGAGCAGTTTCAAGTATCTAGGTATCCACATCAGTGAGGACTTCGCCTGGACACTCCATACCAAACAGCTGGTTAGGAAGGCACAACAGCGGCTGTACTTTCTGAGACTGAGGAAGTTTGGTATGTCTTTAAAGATCCTCGGAAACCTCTACAGCTGCATTGTCGAGAGCATCTTGACTGACCGCATTACAGTCTGCAGCACCTGCAGAGAGTGGGGGAAAAAGACCAGCAGGACTCCACAGCAGAGCATCTATCACTCTAGAGTCCACAGAAAATTATCCTTAAAGACCCCATCCTTACCATGGACTCTTCATATTTCGCATATTTCTCCCCTCAGGCTGGAGGTACAGAAGTGTGAAATGCAGGACCTCCAGATTGGTACAGCATAAAGAACTCATTTTCTCCTTCCAGCATCAGGCTTCTAAAACTGCTCTGTACTTCTCTGTAATTATGCACTGTATGTATTCACTGCCTCTATGTAGATAATTTGTGTTTTTTTTTTTGCACATCCTCCTCTGCTCATTGAATACAGCTATGGCACATTAGTGCAATCATTTTTTGTATGTTTGTACATTTGTATTGTTTGTATTATTATTTCTTCTGTTTATTTAGCCTTTAAAGTGTACAGCAAATGAACAATTTAATTACACAGGTAAACATGTTCTTTTGACTGTGTATATGACAATAAACATGAAACCGATCTGGAAACTGACTAATTTTACATTTTCATGCCTATTCGGCAGGCATTAAAATCTAAAGCTTAATTTTTATGTTTGTAGTTGTATTTACTGTTGTCAGCTTGGCTAACTTTTACTCCTCCCTCTTCTAACCATCTGTTTCAGCCTGAGCTCAGCCAGCCCTGCCCACTCCCCCAAAGAGGAATACGTTATCGCCCAGTCCGCTGAGGCCACCACAGAAGAAATAGTCCCCGATCAATCTGATTACCAGGGGGAAACTCAGGAAGACAAATCCAAGCCGACAGAGAGGAAATATGTCCCAGGTTGGTCGGCTACACGCGAACTCTTGTAGAGCCAAATATTATGCAATTTAAATAAAACATCTGAGCCTATTCTCCCTGTCTCTTCCTCTCAGAGGATGTGCCACTCTGTGGCTTATGTCCCATGCTTGGCCATGATGGGCAGGAGGAAGAAAAGTCCTGGGAGGAGCAGCTGGATGCTCAGCAGGAGCAGCTGGAGAAGGAGATGCAAGAAGCCAGGAGGATGGTGTTCCGGTTACAGGTAACTAGCTTATAACGTACTGGGAAAACTGCTTAGAAACAACACAGTCTCAGTTCAGAGGCACAATTACTGCAGACAAAAACAGCATATTTGAGTTTTCATCTAGATAAAGAAAGATTTTTTCACTGAATTAAATCACACCAAATAACCAATAAAAAGCTGTATAATTAATCCACTCAAGTAAATAATTATTTAACTGCATTTTCAATATTTAGTGCAGAAGATTTATAACAAGGACAAGATTAGCTTCAGTTAACGTCATCTGTTTTAGACATATTTACATTACGTCAAATAAGCAGAACATATAGTGAATAAAGCACAAAACCATATTTGAAGAGAGCATATCTTATATCAAAATGATGGGAATTATATATATTTTTTTTAGCTTAAACATCAATCGATCTTTTTTTCTCTATCTATTTGTCCGTGCTGAGTCATGGGGGGACTAGTGCCTATTCCAAGCAGTCATCAGGCAAGAGGCAGGTTAAAGCCTGGACAGGTCACCAGTGCTTTACAGGGCAACACAGACATACACAGAGCTGACAACCATGCACACAGACACTCATACCAAAGAGACACTAATTAACCTAACGTGTATTTTTGGACTGGTGGAAGAAGACAGAAAGAACCAATGCATGCAGGGGGGAGAACATGCAAACTCCATGCAGAAAGAACCTACGTGAGGATTTGAACCCAGGACCTTCTTGCTGCAAGATAACAGTGCTAACTGTTCCACCTTGCAGGCATAAGCAAACATAGTAGGAGTAAATTTACAGACAGAAAAACAAAAGCAGTTTTCTTCTTTTGTAGTTAAAAAAAGAAAGAAGTACAGTGATTTCCTGTGTTCAGCAAAGTGCTGCAGCTGCAGTAATCAATAAAAAAAACTCTGTAGAGAAACTATAACTAAATATGTCTGATGACTTACAGAGGTTCATTTTCTTCAACATACAGCAGTGCCAGCGCTTTAAACCTTGTTAGTGTCTACAAGCTTGTTAGTTTGATATCACTTTCTATTTACCTCATTTACTCTGATATGTTTCTCAAAGAATATAATTCCTTGCAAAAGTATTCGCACCTCTTAAACCTTTTCAGATTTTGTTGTGGTACTACCACAAACAAATTCATTTTAGTCAGATTTTGAGAAAATGTCATTATGTCCAAAACTGCTTAGATTCACTTACTAAATGTCAACATTTATTTACATTTATTTTACATTTATTTTAAGTGCTTATGTTTTATTTTTAGCAGCATTCTTGATTCTGTGTTTCCTTAGGGTTTGCTGCTGCATGGCTCCCTCCCTGAAGAAGACCAGGACGGATCTGGGAGCTTCGGGGACAACCGAGCGACCACAGAGCAGCAGCTGGTAGGGTACCGCTTCCTCTCTCTGCTAAGGCATCACTTGATCAACACTCTTGTGTGAAGTGTCCATGTCAGGCCTTCTCCTGTAATGATGTTTGCAGCCGTCACTCCCTTCAGGGCAGCTGCTGGAGAGTGCCGATGAATTCTGTCTGATCTGCTAGCCCACTGTCATGAGTTTCTGTTGCCTCTTCATGCATTCTGACATTTTTCCGTTCTCTAATTATCCTGCTCGTGCTCTCTTCCTTTGAAGGTTCTAATCCGCAGTCGTCTGGACCAAAGCATGGAAGAAGCCCTTGATCTGAAGGTACAGTGAGTAAACGTAATTAGAATTAATATAGATGAGCCTCCGTTCTTTAATGAGCATGTTTATGTGTGTGGCTCACAGAGGGAGCTCCTGAGGCACAAACAGGAGACGCGACATATTCAGGCCATCAAGGTAAACCGCTTAGTCTAATTTTGTATTTATGTTTGGGACTAAAATGGATTAAAGGACACAAGTCATTTTATTTAATTTTACATGCTCTTAAACTAAAGATTCAATAGATTCAATAGAACGCACACAGATGGTTTTCTTTCTTTCGTCCAGTTTCTATTTATACCATTTATAACATGTACAATACAGTGAAGAAGTCAGATCATCAACCTAATATTAATGTTGTACAAAGATACCCTAAGAAAATACAAAAGCAGTTATCGAATAATGATTTAATTATTTAAGAGAAAAAGGCTATCCAAATCAACCTGGACCTATGTGCAAGAGTAATCCCCCCCTAAACCTAGTAACTGGTTAAGCCACCATTGGTTTCAGTGAATCTTTTACATCGCAGTGGAGAATTCTTGGCCCACTCTCCACTCTTCTTGTCAGAACTGCACTAAATCAGCCACAATGGAGGATTTGAGAGCATTTAAGTCCCGTTTAAGGTCATGGCACAAGATTTCAATTGGATTTAAATTCCACTTAAGCCTTTGAGTAGGCCACCTCACAAACCATTTTATGTTGTGTTTTTTTTCACCATTCAGAAGTGGACTTGTTGGTGTGCTTCGGATCATCATCTTGCTATATAACTCAAATGCTCTAATGGCCGGATATTCTTCTTTAGTATTTCCGGCTAGGAAGCAGAATTTATGATTCCTTCAGGTACAGCAAGTTGTCCAGATCCTGTAATTTGGTAGGTGTGCCATTCCTTGAAATATTCACCACTCTTCCACGTTTTCTACATTTGTGGTTCTTACTATGTTCTACAGAAGTATCATAGAAATGCATTTATAATCCTTTTCAGACTGGTTGTGTCAGTGATTTTGTTTCTCATTCGTTCCTTAATTTCTTTAGATTGGAGCTAGTCTGACGCTCTCAAGAACTTTTAGCCTACTTCATGTTGTCAGACAGGTTCTATTTAACTGACTTCAGGCCTGGGTGTGGATAGTTAAACTGTCTTCAACTTTTCAAAAAATGTAGTTATTCACAGTCAATTAATAATTTAACGAGGGAGAAAATTAGTGTCCCATATATGGCCATGTTGATTTAAATCGTTATTTTTTTAAATTAATAAATTAAATCATCATTTGAAATCTGCTTTTTGTGTTTACACAGATAATCTTTCTCTGATGTTGACGTTTGTTTAATGATATGAAACATTTAAGTGTGACAAAAAAGCAAAAACTAAGGAATTCAGTGAAAGGGGCAAACTCTGTCTTTGCACTGTCACAGAGAGACAAAATGCTGCAGTTTCCATGACAGAAATAGTAGTTTTTAATCCAACAAAAATTAAGAAAATTCAAAATTATTCTCATATATGCATCAAAATATCTGTTTATTAAAATTTAAACAGTGCATCAAAGTACATGGTGTTGCTTGGTGCATTTAAAGACTGAAAACAGTGGACATTTAATTTGATTCTGATCACTGATTAGTTCAAATGTTCATCTCTAAACATACTACATTCAGTTTTAATTTGTTAACAGGAAATGGAAAATATAGTGTTGATGAGATAGATACAGTTGGTCTGCCTTTGCATGTTGACCTCTTTGATCTTCTCTCATTAGGATGCTATGCAGCAGCGCCTGTCAGTGCAGGAGGATGCTGTACTGCAGCTAAAGCAGGAACTACTGAGGTGCAACATGGCCAAAGATCAGTTAGGAGGAGAAAATGTGAGACAAGTGATGATTTCCTTTTTGACCTAATAAAATATCTGGCTGGGATGCTGGTACATGTGAGAGAAATATATATAAAGCTTCCCTATCCCACTCTGCCTGCCTCCAGGAAGAGCTCAAACGCAAGCTGAGTGAAAGGAACAAATTACTCAGTGAATACGAGGTATGCCCTTTCATTATTTGCATCGCAAAGGATTTTCCTTTTACGCATTCAGGTAAAGCTTTTGTTGTATATTTTGCTCGTCTGTCTTGTCAAAACAGCAGCAGCTGGGGAAAAAGGACAGATTACTGCAGCAGCAGCAACAGAAGCTTGATGAAACTCAACATAAAGCACATGAAGTCAGCCACGGACGGGTACAGAGCATGATGTGGTTGAAGCATTACAGCACCACAATCCACATTTCAATGTGAATAAATGTAACAATGATCAGAGAGCCTTTTTCAAAGCACAGCTACGTCACACATGACAGAGCCCACATTTCTTATTATCATATCAACAAGTCACTTGATACAACACTGATGCAGTTAGACAGCGCAATACTTGAAAATAAAGCTGTACTTTCTCATGCAACTCAGCACTTCAGGCTATTCTGACCAGTGAATACTGGTCTGAATAGCCTGAAGTGCTATTCAGCCTAAAAAGTGCATTTTTCAAGGAAGTTTTTTTTATGTATTATGATGAATTTCCTGAACCAGTGAGCATTTCCTGGAGCAAGATGGGGGATTACTCAAAATAAACACAAGTGCTTTATGGTTTTTTGTGATTTCAATCATATCGTGTGGTGCAGCAAAATGAGGCACAAATGTGTTTCTAAAAGTTTTTAACAACCATTTGGTCAAGAACTTTGTGTTTGAATTTACTGTGGATTTTCTTCTGTCTTGACGATACATACAGGTTCTAATATGAACATACACCCCGACTAATATTTAGATCAATTTTATTAGTTAGTTGCAGACTAATTACAATTATTTTGTTACCACCAACAAGCTTCCAAAACTATAAAAAAATTTTGTTGCACATACCCATCTTTTAGGATAGTCCACAAGTTAATGGACTGCATTTATAGTGCCTTGCGAAAGTACTCGGCCCCCTTGGACTTTTCAACCTCTTGCCACATTTCAGGCTTCAAATATAAAGATATAAAATCCTAATTTTTTGTGAAGAATCAACAAGTGGGACACAATCGTGAAGTGGAATGAAATTTATTGGATGTGTCAAACTTGTTTAACAAATAAAAAACTGAAAAGTGGGGCCTGCAATATAGTATCAGACCAGTGCAAATCTACCAAGACTCGGCCGGCCCTCTAAACTTTCATCTCGAACAAGGAGAAGACTGATCAGAGATGCAGCCAAGAGGCCCATGATCACTCTGGATGAACTGCAGAGATCTACAGCTGAGGTGGGAGAGTCTGTCCATAGGACAACAA
>JAHUTJ010059110.1:0-16902 GCA_036250325.1 Characodon lateralis | reverse complement strand
ACAACAAACAGAAGTGGTTTTAGTGCTTTGCAATTTGGATGAGGAAAACTAAGGATTAAATATTCAAAAGAGTTGTAGCTATTGATTGGTCTGGGACTAATCAATAAATCAGACTGAAAGATGGTTGTGAAAATTTAAATAATTCGTATGAGTTGACTCATTTATATTAATATAATCCTCTTGCTCCAGCCAGGTTTCTGTGAGGCAAAATAAATCAATCTGATTGTCACAAATCAGGTCACTAACTAGCAATGTCTTTGAAGAGAGAGATCTTATGTTCAGTAAGCCACATTTAATTGTTTTATTTTTCTTTTTAGTCTGAGTTGTGTTTATTTTTATGAGATTTTCCTGATTTCCTCCTTTTAGATTAATTTTTAATCTATTCAATTTTGGCCGTGGGTAGCAGTACAGAAGTGCAGAGAGGAGTGTTAAACTTCGACCCTGCTTCCTGGTCTGAACCCTGGGTTGTCAGAGTTTTGGAGAACTAATAAATTCGGCCAGATTCCTAGAAAGAAGAGCCCAATAAACACTAATGATTTGGATGGACGGACGGACGGACGGATGTTCAAATGTATAGACAGATAGATGGATAAATTGACGGACAGATGCACATATTTCATGTAAAAACCACCATAAAAGACATTCTTTTTGGAGCATCTTATTTTTGTTTTAAATACATCATGTAAACAGTAGGACAGGGAATAGCGTCTTGAAATCTAACAATTTTTTCCATCCTCTGTTTTTATTTTTCACACTTATTCAGATCTGGAAAATAAAATGTCCCCATGATGAACAGTTTTACTTAAACAGTTCAACAATCATTTGCAGAACTTTAGCAAAGTATAGAAGAAGTGATTGATGTAAAACTCCATCTTCAGTAGATTGTCATTATCTGAAATTCATTTCTTCAAGGAACAGGAAAAAGGACCTGAGAGGCGCATTATCCTTTAGTTTAACATTTACTGAATGCCAAGTGTTCAGATATTAGCTGTTCAAGAATCACCTTGTTGGTGCTAAGATGCTATTTTTCTCAGATTCAACTATGAAAGATGATACAGGCTTTAAGAACTTTTTGACAGTTTACCTTTACATAAAGAAGATCAAATCTACTGTATGATAACTGTAGCCAAAAATTGTCCATCTTTATTAATTTTATTAAATGTTCAATACTTCTTATATCCATGATCTACTCCATCCTGTTTTCATCATGCCTAATGAATGTTCACAGTCTGTGCCATGCTCACGCTGCTTTGTTTTGATGTTTATTAGGAGCATGCTGTGACAATGCCTTGCACCTGGGTGATGGCCTGCGCCTATGCTCCATCAGGCTGCGCCGTAGCTTGTGGGTGAGTATGTTACAACCCATGGCAATCTAAATCTGTTGTTCGTTTGATGCTTCATAAACTGGGCTTGTTATCTGTCACAGGGGCCTGGATAATAAGTGCTCTGTGTATCCTCTGTCCCTGGACAAGAATGAGAACCTGGCTGCAAAAAAGAAGTCAGTGGCGATGCATACAAATTACCTTTCAGCCTGTAGCTTCACCAACTCAGACATGCAGGTCAGACTATTAAAAAAACTGCAAAATGACTCTGTTAATGATTCACAGAAGACCTGCTTTGGTGTCTTGGTCACATGATGGTTCTAACAGCAAACACAAACCATTTATAGTCAAGTATTCATACTTCCTGAATCTTCTCATATTTTGTCACATTATGGCCACCAACGGGGATGTATTTTATTGGGATTTTATGTCTGTAGTCCCTTGGCTTCTTCTTTGAATAATCCACTTTTCCCCGTCTGTCAGTTTAGGTGGATGGCCATGTCTTGGTTGGTTTTCAGTTGTGCTATAACCTTTGCATTGTCAGATGGTGGACTCTATTTGCCTTATAGGTCTCAGATGAAGAAAACCGATTTCACCTGATTTTTTGTGTGGTTTTAGACAAAATGGATCTGAATAAAAAGCAACCAACAAAATGTGAAAAACATGAATTAATCTCCTCACGCAGTTTTTTTTAAATATGGTTACGATTTTCACAACTTTGTGCTAATTTGTGTTGTTCTAAAACATGAAACACAAACAAACACATTAACGTTTATAGTTGTAACAACAGAATGTTTAGGTTCAAGGGGTATGAATACTTTCACATGACATTGTATGTCTGAAATAATTCTTCTTCCTCTTGTCTGCTTGGGTCGAAGATCCTGACATCCAGCGGAGATGGGACTTGCGCATTATGGGATGTTGAAAGTGGGCAGCTGCTGCAGAGCTTCCATGGCCATGCTGCAGACGTGCTCTGTCTGGATCTGGCCCCATCTGAGACTGGAAACACGTTTGTTTCAGGGGTAAGGACTGTCTCCACGCAGCTCTGTTTACATCTTTTTAAGTATGTTTTTGGTTAAATTTACCTTTACTGTCACTGCAGGGCTGTGATAAGAAGGCTAATGTGTGGGACATGCGTTCAGGGCAGTGCATTCAGTCCTTCGAAACTCATGAATCTGACATAAATAGTGTGCGGTACGTCACTGTGTTGATCCAAGTTCATTTTGTTGCTTGTATTTCACTGTTAGAAAATGCAATACAAGTAACACGGTCTTTATAACTGTGTCCACTTGTTCTTTTTAAATAGATATTATCCAAGTGGAGATGCTTTTGCATCTGGTTCAGATGACGCTACGGTAGGTACACCACAAAGCAACCACACACCTCACAGTTAACTATTAAAACCTATTTAAAGTGGTTTATATTAACATTAAAATTTTAATTCCCCAATTTTGTTTCAGTGTCGTCTGTATGACTTAAGGGCAGACAGAGAAGTGGCCATTTATTCCAAAGAGAGCATCATCTTTGGAGTCTCCAGCGTTGATTTCTCACTCAGTGGTATAAACTTCCCACTGCTATTGCTCCAAATGCTGAGGTCTTTTGCACAACATGCAGTTATTGCTCTCAGAAACCACAAAATCTACTTGTGTCCTGTTATGATCTTTCTAGGTCGGCTACTGTTCGGTGGATATAATGACTACACCATAAACGTGTGGGACGTTCTCAAAGGAACACGGGTCTCCATCCTGTTTGGACATGAGAATCGGGTCAGCACACTGCGCGTCTCCCCCGATGGGACGGCCTTCTGCACAGGATCCTGGGACCACACTCTTCGGGTATTGGGGGGGGGTTCTCTCTAACTGATCATTTCTGCAATCTTTAGCGTCTTCCTTTGGTTATAGCTGCTGTTTCTTTTCTTTCTCCAGATCTGGGCCTAAACCCGCCACAATGGATTAAATATGAGACTACTAAAGGCACACTGACGTTTCTGTTTGTTAGCGTACAATCAGATAGATAGAAACTCAGTTTTGGTTGTACATAGGACATATCAATAGCATTGTATATACTCTTGTCTTCTGGTCAGGTTAGATTTAAATATTTCAGAGTTATTAAACTAAATGGCACGCTTTCATTACAATATGACAAAGAAAATAGCACAGAACTACTTAATACTTAGAGAATATATTGAATATATTGCAGAAATATGGATGGTAGAGACTTGCATTGGCGTAGGGTAGAAGTGACAATAAAGTATTGTGTTGTATGTACCCACATAAAGGACAATATTTATTTGTTTTCTTCAGCAGTGATCATGAAAAATGCAGTCTGATAAGAAAAAACAAATAAATCCAACAGTGAAGGATAGATGGAGAGTAGAGCGTCTTCTCTGTAGGGCTGGAATTGGTTAAAATAATTGTTTTTTTATTTCATAATTAATGAAAAAAAAAAAAACACCATAAGGGCAGCAGTAAGAGCTGACATTAAATACGACAACCAAAACTGCAATGTTGAATTTTAGTTAAAGTGAAAAAAATTAATAAACTCCACAACCCCTCAAAAAAACATTTCCTATTTTTAACAACAGTTCACCTTCCAAAACTACACTCAATTAAGCAAATTACATTTACAAATTAGAGTTTATGTTGTTTTCTAGTTTTGTGATTATTAAACAGGCTTTTGCTTTTATTGTCTATTTTTCAATTGTTTAAGACAGCTTCCCAGTGCACACATTCAGACATAAGAAACCAGTTTCTTTATTTTCTCGGCCCCAGCTATACTCCTACTCTACATTTAAAGAAGGTTGAAAGAATGTACTTCCCGCGCAGCTGTGCGATGGCTGTGATTTCATATTTACTGTAATTATTTTGCTGTAGTTTAGTGTACAGGTATCCAAGGGACTGTTATTCAGAATATTACAAACCTAATAAATGAAGTTTTGAATATCATTAATGTGTCTGTCACTTTACTATATATATCACAGGGATTTGTTTTACCAGTATATCACATATCTGTTTATCATTTTTAACAATGTTTTATGGTAGTGATACGTCAGTCTTGACTGAGCCAGCTTGGTGTGCTGATTTATTATCGTAAACGAAAGGAAAAATGGCTTTAACAACGGCTAAACGCTCTCATTGACCTGATTCCTGTCATGCAAACAGCTCTGGCTTATTCTTACACCCCTTCATGCTTGCAAATTGAAATTTTATCCCTTCCTATTTACACTTCATACCTGTAAGCAAACCTTTTTGCACCCATGTACTAAAATTAAAGAGTATCTGTTTCCCTTTCTTTTTGGGTGTAGTTAAGTATTTTCATGAATTTTGAAGATTTTGGAAATTTGGATATTATAATACACGTGCACAAAGCTGCGATGTAACTTGTTTTAATTGTATATTAAATTCTGAAGAATTTGTATTAGTCTCATGTTCTCATTTATTTTGGTTCTGATCCCCATTTGGACCCATTGACTCTTGAAAAAATATAACAGTTTGTGATACCTCATCAAACCAGAAGAACTCTTAAGTGATCTCCTGCTGTTAGATATAATTTATTTGAATAACACAACCACATTTAATAACATTAGACTATAAGTGGAATATTTAAAAAAAACAACTTTAAATCATAATTTGTCAAAATGGATAAAAATTCCCTTCCTAGTATGAATTGACGCACAATCGGTACAAGATGTCCCACAGTAGAGGGCACCATTTCATACCTGAAAAAGTCAGCATAAAACTGCAACTGTACAAAAAGGCAAAAAGATGAAATGACCAGCGCCACATAACCCCAGTACTGTATGATAAAAACTAGGATCATACTTATTTTAACATGAAATAGCGGGTTCTTTTATTAACCAGAAAATTATTTCCTGTTTTAGTTTGTATCTCATTAAATCACTCGCAAACAAGTAAATTAACTAGTTCTTTCTAAATCAAATTGACCATCCACACATTTTAACAGTATGACTCTTTTTCATCTATATGCACTCACATCAGTAAGCAACTGTGATTCAGCCCCCAGCCAAAGGACAAGAGGAAGCTGGAATTAAAATCACATCCTTCTTTCTCCCTGCTTAATGACTACTCATCCCTCTGAGATGCAGATGCCCCTAAATCCCTGTCTGCTCTGAGACAGGCTACCAGCAAGGCCACTTCTTCATCTACTGGCTAATAAAGGATCACATCAAGCAGCATTCAGTGAAGAAACCTTAGGAGATCAAACAGCACTTGAAAAGGGAGCAGCTTCAGCCAGGTCTCCCAGATCCAGGCTGACATTGTGCAACCTCTGTTAGTCAAAATGTTTTTCTAAATACCTTGGTTGTTGTTTGAGCTACTGTTGGCTTTCTAATATCTCAAACCACTCTTTCCCTTATGTTTTGGCATCAACAAAAGATTTTTCTTCAAACCATTTCAAACCCAAGAAATGAGGCACGAAAAGTCCAGTAGATCATCAGATTCTGAAATACCATAACCAGACCATCTAGCACCAACAACCAACTTGTCGTCACCCTAGATGCAGAAATGCATGATATCGCTGCCATGTGATTCTATGTGTCTATGTGCGTGAACACATAAATTAAAGTAATATATTAGTTGCACTGACATGTTTTGTCAGACTGGAACATTGATGTTTTGGAGTGGCACAAACAGGGTTCTGTTAGAATTTTGTACTTTATTTGTGCTTGTATTGAATTCCATTAGGTAACATTTGCATAATATCTGAACAACCTTGGTTTTCAGAGGTGAGACACTGTTTCCTCTTACACCCTGTTTTGTTTAGTTGAAGGACAACAACCCTGTTATGAGGAAACCAGCTGCAACGGTGTGAGCACCACCATACCATGGGGAGGAACTGGATAATTAACAAGTGTTGGTGTGTGTAGCCACTGCAGGTGATAACTTCCAGTCATTGCGCAGGACGAACTTCCTACATGGATAAGATCGAAACTCCACTCCTTCGAAGTACTAGCAAGCACCTCTTGGGTTGGGGTGGGCTCTATACACACATTCCCAGGAAAAGATGACGGCAAAGGGCCAGACTGCTTCTAAAACCTGTCTACGCCCCACCTAGATCTAGATAGTATAAGATACTCTGTAATGTTAAGTTAGACATCCTTTTATGTTCCTGAGAGTTGATTGCATGCAGTGGAGCAGAGAAGGTCACTGTATACAGATTGTTAATTCTCTCTTTTCTGATTTAATAGTTTGATAAAATACAACTTATCCTCCTGTGATTTTTCCTCTAACAACCAGCCTTTCTTTCAGAAACTAAAGATTTATCAGTCGAGCAGTGAGTAGAAGTTTCTCGACAGTTCCAATGACAAATTGTCAAAATACCAGTGGAAATTTACAAAAGAACTGGTAAGCTATAAAGAAGCATTTGCTGGTTTTAATGTTAATCAAATGTTTTCTATTGATTTTTGAGAAGGATATAAATAATTTTTAGCATGCCATTTTAAATTAAATGAAGAAAAAAAAATGTTTTTATTTTTCAAAACTGATACTGCTTTTACATGGTTTTATTATCTTTTGAGTGATGCCTGTCTCATATCCTGTCAGAAATAAACTGCTTGTTTAAAGGAAATATTTTTTTCTTAAATCAGTCAGTGAATTATACATAGATATGCATATTTATATCAATTAATAAGGTGCAATTATTGTATTGTTTGAATAGCGTTTATGTATTTACGTGTACAAGCACATATACTGGTTGAAGATCAAAGTTGTTACAATCGGAAGAGCTAAAAATAAGGGTAACTGCAGAGCTGTTTGGGAACCGAAAGAGCAGGTCTTGTGCGAAATTCTGTTCCCCTGCAAAGACCTGTTCCCCCGGTGTCGGGAGCGCGCACTGCAGCCAGAGAGGCGGATCCGACCGTCTTCACAGCATTTCTGATCGATTTTTCGGTAAAACGACGAAACGTAATCACGTCAAGGTTGTTACTTTATTTTTTAATCTACAGCTCATAGAAAAAAAAGTAAAAATTAAACTTGATCTTGTGAGGTTTTTTTTTTTTTTTTACACAGGTTCGAGTTGTTTTTTTAATCGCCGAGAGTCTTTTCCAACGTGTGCCACGTTCACTTTAACCTAAAGGACTTCAAGTAGCCAACAAACGCGTTTTCCAACACGTCGTGTTTATTTATAATTTTATTACTGATATAAAACAACGGAAGCTCACTTTGCTGGACACTTCCTGCGAAATGAGAGTGTAGCTAATTATTATGGTAAATCGCATTCTAATGTAAAATATGAAAAAATACTGGATTAATGAAATATATTTCTAGTAGCTAATTTTAAAACGGTAATGTCTGGTGTTGTTTTGTCTAAAATAGAATATTACGACTGTCTGAAATATTTGTTCCTGACTCATAATATGTGAACCAAATAACCTATTGTCCATGATGAGAGGAATAAACACTGAAAGACTTTAAGTCCTGTGAATTTGAAGACATTTGCTTCATTATAAAATACAAGTTGGAAAAGACCATCATATCATTCTGTCGGTGATAAAAAAAAAAAACTACTCGGAGCTGTGTAAAAAAAAAAAACTTGCAAAACCAGGTTTAATTTTTACTTATTTGGTTTTTTTTTTCTATGAACTGTAGATTAAAAACTAAAGTAACAACCTTGACATAATTACGTTTCGTCGCATTACCGACAAATCGATGAGAAAAGGTGTGAAGACGGTCTGATCCTGGCTGCAGTGCGCACTCCCGACACCGGGGGAACAGGTCTTCGCAGGGGAACACTTTTTCGCACAAGACCGGAAACGAGTCGGAATTCCCAAGAAAAAGCGGAAGTGACATCATCAAGACGCTTTTGTCGGTCTTCCTAAAAAATAATGGACGACGTGTGATTATATTTTACCCAAAGTAGCTATATAAAATGCCCAGCAGGGAATTTAACGATAATTTATTAATATTTATAGACCGGGGATCTAATAATCGTGTGTTTTAGTACAGAAGCCACCCGGAAAGCGCGCCGTTTGTTGTCAAAATGAGTGATGTTGTGGAGAAAACGCTGACAGCTCTACCAAGCCTCCTCTCTTTAGACTCTCAGCCTGGCTCTGCAAAACTGTCCTCCAACTCTAAACTAGGAAACCTCATCAGAGGAATCACTGAACTAACATCTAAACATGTAAGTTGGTCCTTTACAGCTAACAAAAGTTGCGACATAATATGTTGTTGTTACATTAGCTTGCTAAACTGCTCTGCTCTTTTATAAAAGATGTGTTTGTACCAAAGAAATGTACACTACATTACATTACGGTATACACAGATTGTCTGTTGTCGCAGGTTAGAAGTTAATATGTGGTAAATTGAGACTTTCGAAAGACTTGTCCTCTGTGATGCGTTCAGGTGCTTGTGTTGGGCTCGGATTGTTAAGATCTGATATTTTTACAAGTATGGTTTCACTTAAAGGCCACTATATTAGCCACACCTGTTTAATTTCCTAACACAAATGGCAAGTCAGCTTATCACATAGGAGCAACGTGGTGCATTTAGGCATCCAAATGTGGTGAAGACGACTTGATAAGTTCAACCTGAGCATCAATATAAGGAAGAACGGGGATTTTTAGTGACTTTGAATGTGCCATGGTAGCCGGATGACCTGGGATAGTCTGCTGGGGTTTTCGTGCTCAACCATCTCTTTGTTTTAAAGAGAATGTTTTGAAAAACGGAAAACACACAGTAAGCGACTGATGTGTGGATGGAAATTGTATTTTGATGTCAGAGGAGAGTTTTCAGACTGGTTGGCGATGATAAAAGGACAGCAAATAATCACTCGTTACAACCAAGATATGCGATGAGTCTCGATTTCAACTGCAACATTCTGATGTAGGGTCAGAATTCATGTAAACTACATGAAAGTTTGGATCCATACTACCTTGTATCAACTGTTCAGACTGGTGGTGGTAGTGTAATGGTTTGGGGATCATTTTTCGGCCCACTTTTAGCTCCTTAGTACTAATTGGCCATCGTTATAATGCCACGGCTAACCCGCAAATCGATGCTGATCATGTCTATCCATTTATGACCACAGTATGCCCCTCTTCTAATGTCTACTTCCCACAGGATAATGCACCATGTTACTACTATGTATTCTTTTCTACATTTCTCTCTGTGCAGGAGGAAGAGAAACTAATTCAGCGAGAGCTTTTGTTAATTAAAGAACAAGTGTCTTCCCCTAACACCACTATGGTACTCTTCTTGTTGTTTTCCCATTTCATCTTTTCTACTACAGCACAATATTCCTCATTAATTTGTTCTTCTGTTATAATCTGATTCAGAAACAGATGAAGGAGCTCATGGTGAGAGCGATCTACTGTGAAATGTTGGGCTACGGGGTCTCCTTCAGCTACATTCATGCCATCAAACTGGCTCAGCAAGGGAACGTTCTGGAAAAGAGAGTCGGTATGTGTTTTTTGTCTAACCTACATAAAATTAATAAAAAGTTAGAGGAGTAGGAACTCTTCGTTATCCGCCTGATTCATAACTGGAGAAAAATATCTATATGTTTCTGTTGTCGGGGCTAATTTGGTGTTTGCTGTCAAGTCTTCTGATAGAGCCATATTGGCCCTCATTTATCAAATGTGCTTCGCAGACTTAAAAAAATTAATTTAAAGGATGTAAGCCTGGGGGTCCAAAGCCATAACAAAGCAGGTACTGTTAACATGGGGGCTTATAATATGCCAGTAAATTTCAGCATGAGATTAAGGAAGCTAGCATTTAGACAGGGGCCACGGTTTAGGGCCACTTCAAGGGTACTGAAGGAAAGATGCTGGATAAACTCTGTTGCACTGGTGGTCTGTTTCTGGTGCTGTGCATGGTGATGAACTGATCTTGTCCTGAAGGTTGTCAGATGAAGACAGGACCTCACCAGGATTTCTAAGAAGATACTCTGAAATACTTATTTAAACAGATATTCTATTAAAGGCATGAGATATTACACAATATTTGCAGAGATTTTATTTTTGTGAGGAATTTGGTTCAGGTTTGATTTGTGTCATTTTTACGATCTTTTTATTCATGTTGGAAATGCTGTGGACGAGGCCACCAAAACTGTGAATCAATAAGGGCGTGGAATATAAATGATCGCTCCCAGCCGCCATATTTATTAACATATTTATTAACATATGATGATTATGATTTCATAAATCATACATGTAACCGAATCGGTTCTTGATTTTGATAAATGAGATGAGAAGAAGCTGGGGAACTAACTTTGAAGTCACCAGGTGGACTGAGATCCAAAGGTCTGACATCAAGGTAAAGCCTTACAAAAAAGGGAAAATATCTCATAAAAGCAGCCTGTATTAAAAAAAAGTAATGTGTCAATGTTGTTGACTTAAAATTAAAATGCATCTTCCTTATACAATGAATGAAAAGGAACAAATGTTCAAATTTTGAAACTTGAAAATTTTCAGATTTTATTCAGATTTTTAAAACTAAATGTTCTTCTGTTAGTTTTATGCATCTAAATGTATGGACGTGTAAGAGAGCGACTGGGGGAATGTGGCTGTTGTGTAAAGCCCTTTGAGTGGTCAAAATGACTGGTAAAGCTGTATATAAGTTCAGTCCATTTACCATTTAAAGTGTCTGTGTTCCACATTTGTTTGTGATTCTCAGGCTACCTTGCCGTGTCGCTGTTTTTGAATGAAGGTCATGAGCTGCTTCTTCTCCTGGTTAACACAGTGTTAAAGGTGGGTGTTTCTAGGTTTTACAACGTGACTCATGTGTTTCTTTACCCACGCAAGTTTTCTAAATATTTCAGCATCTTAAAATATACATAGCAAAAACAAAAAAAAAAACAAGAGTGAATAATCCATCAGATAGTGTGTGAATTTCCCCTTGGTTGGCTTAGACCAGTAACCGCAAATCAAATAAAGATTCATCTTTTTTTTCCTCTCTTACATAAATGCATCAAAGCTGGAAATTCCCACTTTTATTTAGTTTCATAAATGCATCACCAAACAGCATGCTCTGTAATGCATTCAGGTTTGGTGAAAAACTGCGATAAAGGTTAGGTACAGATGCTTTGATACAGAAGCTAATAATCCTGCAAATTATTCATTTTCAGTCGGACTCGGGGGCGGTGGTAGCAGATGAGCGGATTTTTAAAATTGTATGTATTTGTCTGAGTTGATTGAGTTAAAACAAAGTTTGCAACATTGTACTTGATGTACCTGTACTTGGATATCTATATATAGATATATCTATAGACATAGATATATCTATATATAGATATATCTATAGACATAGATATATCTATATATAGATATATAGATATATCTATGTCTATAGATATATCTATATATATATAGATCGATCGATATATATATAGATCGATCGATCGATAGATCTATCTATCTATCTATCTATCTATCTATCTATCTATCTATCTATCTATCTATCTATCTATCTATCTATCTATCTATCTATCTATCTATCTATCTATCTATCTATCTATCTATCTATCTATCTATATCTGTATGGATATAATATCTATATATTATTTACAAAGAAAATCCTAATTAATCTGAACTAGCACGTGAGCCCAAAAAATAAACACTAGAAGTTTATATTGGTCAGTAAAACCTGATTAGTGCATCTCTTAAAAATAGAAATAAGTAGATTATGTCCTTAGATTATATGTATTCATGTGTATTAATGTATTATTATATCTATCCAGCAAATTGCCTTTGCTAAAAAAAAGCTCTGCCTTTTTGAATAATTAGGCTCAAATCTGAATGTGCCCCATGCACATTTGAGGTCGGCTCTGTCTAGAAAACAAACGGTTTGTGATGTGAGCTCTGCACCACATTAGTAATAAACCTCATTAATTAAAAAAAGATGCACCCAAGATGTGAAAATAATGATATTAGAATAAAACAGCAGAAGGGATTGAGACGTTTAAGGGGTCATAATGATGTTAAATATTGTGGACGTGTTTGCAGGATCTTCAGAGTACAAACCTGATTGAAGTGTGCATGGCTCTCACAGTGGTGAGCCAGATGTTCCCCAAAGACATGATCCCTGCCATCCTGCCCCTGGTGGAGGAAAAGCTCAATCACCCGAAGTAAGACGTGCTCCGTCCCTTTTTCAGATGAACAATCTGTTTGAACACATTAACCAACGAGTGCTTGTTGTCACAATGTTGCAGAGAAATAATTCGACGTAAAGCGGTCCTGGCCCTGTATAAGTTCTACTTGATAGCCCCAAATCAAGTTCAGCACATTCACAACAAGTTTCGTAAAGCCCTCTGTGACAAAGACCCTGGCGTGATGTCGGCTTCTTTGCACATCTACTTGCAGCTCATCCAGGTATCTAGCTACGATTAAAGCGTTAAATATTACCTTTTCCTTCTCTGTGGGGTAACCTGCAGTTATGATATATAAAATTGCATCTTTGTTTCAGGAGAATCCAGAAGGTTACAAAGATCTCGCACCAAGTTTTGTCACCATACTCACACAGGTGGTGGGAGGGAAGCTGCCAATGGATTTTAACTATCACAGTGTTCCCGCTCCGTGGCTTCAAATCCACCTTCTCAGAATACTTTCCTTACTGGGCAAAAATGACCAGAGGTAATTATTTCTCACTCCTCCTTCTGTTTAACTGGATGTCCACAAAGTTTCTATAGTTCCTTCTCTCTTTGCCCAGCACAAGTGAGATCATGTATGACATCCTTGACGAGTCTTTGCGAAGAGCAGAGATGAACCACAACATCACCTATGGTGTGTTTGTTGTCTTTTAAAAAGGTGTTTTACTTTGAAAAATATAGGATAACCTGCCAGCCGCTTACTTGCATCTCTCCCTGTTTACAGCTATTTTATACGAGTGCGTAAAATGTATTTACACCATTTATCCCAAATCTGACCTATTGGAGAAAGCTGCAAAGTGCATCGGCAACTTTGTTCTGTCGGCAAAGATTAATCTAAAGTATCTCGGTAGGTTGAGAAAGCATGATTTCATGCAAATTATTTCCCCCTAATAAAAAGCAAGATTTACAGTATGACTTGAATCTTACTGTAGGTCTGAAGGCTCTAACCTACGTGGTCCAGCAGGACCCAAAGTTAGCCTTGCAGCATCAGATGACCATAATAGAGTGTCTAGATCACCCTGACCTCATTATCAAGCGGGAGGTGAGTCGGATGCGGCTTTAGTCGTGGGTTCTGGTGTCGAACTATAAAAGGTTTCGAGCATCACTGGCTTTTTTTTCTGTTTTCTTTCAGACGCTGGAGTTACTCTTTCGAATAACTAATGACCAGAATGTCACGGTAATCGTTGAGAAGATGCTGGACTTTCTGCGAATCAGTAAAGATGATCATACCAGCATGGACCTGGTGGGGAAGGTGGCAGAACTGGCAGAAAAATATCCTTACAAATGTTTCAGTGTTTGTATCTAATCTACATTCATTTACTGTGTTTTCACTACCGTTTCGGTGTATGAGTGTGGGCGATTGGGTGAATGTTGGTATACCGTAAAGCACTTTGACTGGTCGGTATGACTGGAAAGGCGCTATAGAAGTTCATTTCATTTATCATATTCAAGTCAGAGCTCTGGCTGGGCTACTGCAAAATGTCAATAGTACCTCCAGTCAGAAAACATGTTGGTTAAATTAAAGGATTGTTTTAAACTTGAGTCTGCCAGGGGTTTGAATAATTGGCCTCCTTTTTAACTTCTTTGGTTTGATTGTTCCTTGTTTCCTACGTTGTTTTTTTGGCTGTTTTTACTTATTTTGGTCATTTTTTATTTGTACACCTTTGGTAAACATGTGAAAAGCCTTAAAATAAAGTCTCACCTATTTTCAGTTTTCTTGTGAAGTCCCCACATTTTTTATATTTAAAATCACCCCGAATTGCAAAGAGTTCATAATACCATAATTTCCAGGGCCTTTAGAAGAGAAAAAAGCCCAGATCATGATAGATACTCCACCGTACTTAACAGTGGGTATAAGGTGATTTTCCACATATTCTTCCTTTGTTGTAGGTCAGTCTTACACAGAGTGTTTGTTGCAGACAAACTAAATCTTTGTCTCGTCTGACCAAAGCGTACGTTTCCAATTAAAGTACCTGTAAAGAGAGTAAACCATACATTTGTGATGCTGGGACAGAACAAGCTTTTTTCTAGCATCACTCCCAAACAACTGCTTGGCGTGTAGCTAGCATATAATGTAAAATGTAAACATGTAAAAACTATTGTCATTGCCATTTTCAGTCCTATGAAGATCAGCTGACAGCTACTGTACTCTCTGTACTACTTGTCTTTCCTGTTTTGAAGAGCGGTTCAGTGAAAGTGGCCGTTTTGTCATGTCATATTAATCAGTTCTGCTGAACGTTCAGTTTCTAGGCTTAGTTTGTATATTTTTCCTATAGAATTTCATACATATGCACCAGATAATGAATGGTTTATTGAGACCATGAACACAATTTTTTCACTCGGTGGAGACCTGTTGCAGCCAGACATCCCACACAGTTTTCTTAAACTGCTCTCTGAGGGTGAGTTAACCACAAACCCTGCTTGCTCCACTACTATTATTAGTTTTTTTATAGTGCTGATTTTCTCCGATATGTCCAGGATTTGACAGCGTGGAAGAAGACAAGAAGTTGAGACTTTTTGCTGTGAATTCCTACATTTCTTTGCTACAAGGAGACTCCAGCAAACTGCCACAGCGCTTCCTCCAAGTAATCTGCTGGGTGGGTGTTGTTCAGACTATCAAAGGCTTGATGGATAGAAGGAAAGGAAACATCAAAGAAAGGGGTTCATAGGAATTTACACAAAAACATCTAACTTCTAAAGTTTTGATGTGTTGTGTTCAGGTTCTTGGTGAGTACTCTCATTTAAGAGAGGACGATGAGCCAGACGTCGTTCTGAGGCTGCTGGCCAAACTGTTGGACATGAAGAGCAGCAGCAGCGAAACAAAGTGCTGGATCCTTATGGCAATGACCAAGCTCTGCTCTGGTGGAGTGGCTCTAACTTTGGTTCATGACATCTCTGAAACATACAGCAGCTCCCTGGACACAATGCTGAGACAAAGAGCCCATGAGCTACAGATCCTCAGCCAAGACTCTGACCTGCAAGCCAAGGTGTTACCTCGAAGTGCCAGCATGGAGCCTGTGGAGGTAATACACATGCGTGGCTGCAGAGCTGTTGATTCATGTTTAAAAGAACAGTGTTTTGTGACATTAATAATGTTTTCAGTAAGTGAGCTTAGAGAAGGCTGATTGAATTAATGTGTTTTGCAGTTTGACAGGCGTAGTGTTTGTTGACTTGCATGCACATGTCCTCCATGGTGCAGAGTTCATTACAGTATCAATTAAAATAGTTACAGGAGCAGCAGGAAGTACTGTAAACTAATCTGAGAAGCTGCTTTAGCATGTCTGGAGAAGTGAGAAAGCTGAGGTTAACAGCAGGACTGTCATAGAGTATTAATGTAGGTTTTGTCTGGACCACAACATAAATGATGTTTTAAATTTGGAATCAGTTCATATTGTTTTAAATCTCAGGTGCTTATAGAAACAAATCTTTGCCTTTTATCTACATGTGAAATAAAAAAAATGTAAACATGAATATGCTTTGAAACATTTACTTAGGCTTTTTTACACATCGTCATCAGGGGTGGCAACCAACTTGTCTCTGCCTCTTTTGGCCTAACTAAAGTAAAATTAAGCCATAATATCAGACATATCACCCTGGCAGTTTATCCAGTTTTGTTTTTTGTTTACGGACCTGTTTGCAGCTGTAATTGGGTTGTTTTCCAGGTGGATTGCTCGCTTTCATTTCTGGATGGATTTGTGTCTGAGGCGTTGGCTGCGGGCGCTGCTCCTTACAAGCCTCCACATCAAAGGCAGGAGGAGCTGTGTCGTTTAAAAGGTAAATCTTATGCAAATGTTTTGGCAGAACGTTCACTACTTTGTTTGGGCTTGTCCTGATCTTGTTGTTTGTCTCAGCGCTGAACCTGGAGCCCTATGGACTGTCGCTGCCTATCAGCATGTCCTCATGCAGCATCACAGACAGGCAGTCTCCCACCCTTTTGTCCATCAGCTCTGGTCTCTCAGGCGACAGCAATGATTTCTCACACAAGGGCAGGTACATGGACTCGGACACACAGCCATTTGCAGAATTGATACTCTGAGTGCTTTCAATGTTGAGTCCATTTTGGTGTTTCAGCTCTAAAGCTTTGAAGCTGGATGGTGTCAAGAGGATGTGGGGCAGAGGTGGCTATCTGGCTCAGAAAGAACCTACAGAAGGAGCTCCTCAGATTGAGGCTGCCAGCCCAGTCCGGTCCCTCAACCAGCGGGGTGACACTGATGGCTCAAACAGTCAAACGCCAACTCCGACACCAACCCCTGAATGTGATCAGGAGAAACAGCAGCTGGCGTCCTCACTGTTTGTTGGTCTGGCCTCCCAGAGCTCCGTGTGTCTGGTGAGCTGGGTTTGGACGCATACATGTATACAGGTCCTTCTCAAAATATTAGCATATTGTGATAAAGTTAATTATTTTCCATAATGTCATGATGAAAATGTAACATTCATATATTTTAGATTCATTGCACACTAACTGAAATATTTCAGGTCT
>JAHUTJ010059109.1:0-16908 GCA_036250325.1 Characodon lateralis | reverse complement strand
GGCAGGCTGTGGCAGGCAGAACTGGTAGTTCTGGTGGCAGGCTGTGGCACTGCCACAAATTGAGCTCGGCCCTGCTGCAATTCAATCAATTTCTCGGCACGTTTGCAATGTAATGCAATGCAGACGTGCACAGCGCCCCCTACCGAACAAGATGGGCTTCCTCCCGTCCTTACAACTATAAAGCGTTATTTGACAGCTTTAAGAGAATTTGGGCTGCCTTTAAAGATCCCTACTAGGAAATGTTAAATATTTGGAATAGGTAAACCCAGGCGGAATTATTTTACAGTACTTTTTAAAGCAAAGCTTTGTAAACCTTCTTTGAAAAACACCACAGATATTGTTCCTATGTATTTCCTATTAGACTACCTGAAACAGGGTGGCAGGGTGCTGTTGGTCTGGCTAGTTTGTTGCAAACAGTTTCCTGAAAAGCTGTGAAATTACCCTTTACGCTAATGCCGAATCGTAAGCTGACTTCAGTGTCGTCACATTCAGGAAGTGACGGAGTGGAGGTAAACAGAAACAGCAGGGACCAGCAGCAGTTGTCCTCCTGTCAACCAGCGGATATTCAGTGTTTTGAACGCAGCTCCGGAGTCCAGCCGTTTTGTTGTGCCTTCCACCATGTCTCCTTTACTGCCGGACAGAGCCAGTCTGACCGCTTCTGCGCTGTGTGCTGCCGTGCTGCTGCTTGCTAGCTTAGCTGGCCACGGGGAATGCCAAGCAACTGCACCGCCGGGAGTCGGTAAGTTCCGACATTTGCTCGACAAACTTTGTTTTTACGCGTTGAACTTTATTTCATGTTTGTTAGAGTGTAAACTCAGTCTGGTAACATTTCAGAGAAAATGAGCTTCAGATATTTAGCTGGATTTTGAAGCTACGTCACAGTTGAGTGAGCTCATCAAAGCTACACCCACATTGGGGGTCTTGATATTTCTGTGTGAATGCTGGTTGTTCACGCTGTTGTGACCTTTCTCAGACCTTCCCCTGACGTTGTGCTGTTTTAGCTTTCTGATTTTTCAGCAAAAGTTGCTGTTTTTCCTTCTCAAAGTGAATCTTAAGCTCTTTGAAGGCTGGAACTAAACTCGGTCAAGGAAACTCGTTTTTTTACGTTTCATTCAGTTTTTGATCAAATGCTGTTTTTCAAACGACGGTTTCCTACTGCTGCAGCTTTTACATAACTTTACAGACACACACACACGCATTTTACCAACATTATGAGGACTTTTCAGTTATTTCTATTGACTTCAATTCATTTTTCTTGATTTCTAGGGCCTGACCCTGCCCCTGACCATAACCATAGCTCATTTCATACCCTAGTCCTAAACCTAACCCCTGTCCCAAGAACGGAATTAGTGAGGACCAGGAAAATGTCCTCACATTGCTATAAAAATATGAAAAATCTGCTTCATATAGTATGCCTGAAATGACACATTTAAACAAACAGAACAAAAACAAAAACCCAGTTCATTGCACAGAAGCTCTCAGCGCAGGTTTTGAAGGGAAACGGATCATTGCATTGACCTTGCTGTTTTCTTCCTTTCTGGCATCGGGACAATAAAACCTACATGTCTGTGGACCTCAAACCCTCATAGAATATACTCCTGTGCTGCGGCTTAGCTTTGCTTTTGATCAAACGGTTGGAAATGTTGCTTCTGTTTAGATTGAAACTTCTTCAGCAGGTTTTTGGTGAAGTTGTAACTAATTGAATATTTTTCTACATATTGCAATTTAGACCTTAATTCTTTTCTGCTTCACTTGATCTTTTTCAACAAATTTAAGCATATCCCTTTTAATTTATAGCATTCACTGATCTTTTTCAGGATATGCACTTGTTTTCACGTCTAATGTATTTTTCATCTTGTTTCAGGGTGTTCCACCTACAAGAACTGTGACGGCTGCGTTCCACATGCCAAGGTTGGTTAACAGCTGCTGTAAATCCAGACCTTTGCCCGCATTATTTTCCACCTCTGCCATAAACGGTGCTTTTAGGGCCCTTAGACTTTTTTTTTAATTAATATTTTATCTTTGATGGTTGACGCTCTGCTTGATAAATCGTTTTAAGAGGCTGTTTGATGTATTTAATGAAAGACGGTTTTTAACACTAATGATATTCAACTATTTTCTGGGTAGTATTTCTGTAAAACATGTTAAATGTCTATGTCTGTTTTAGTCTTATTTGCTTAATCAAATAATCATCATGTTGCCACAGCAACATACCCTTATAAGGACACTGAGCTTTCATCAGTCTGTTTGTTTGCTCTTCATCACCTCACCTCTCTCACATGTCCCACTCAGGATATCTATTCATCACAACACTCTCCTATATTCTGCCATTATATTTTCTCTTGGTAGTCAATTACTTTGATTGGTTAGGGAATAAATATTTTTTGTAAAGTCCTCTAATCTGAGACAAAGTGTAATTTGTTGGGTTTTTTTTCCTCCGTTTGCTTTTTGTTTGCATTCCCTTTTTTAGACAATTGACTCAAATGACCTCTAATCAAACTAAAATAACCCAAAATAACCTCCTGCTGGTTAACAGACTCTTATTGCAGTAACGTAACCCCAGTTCCACACAGCAGCCAGTGACTAAACTGTGGGAAATTACTTGAAATCCTCGTCTGAAGGAGGAAATGTACATTTTGGTGTAGGACTGAAGTTCTCAGCGCCTGCTTCAGATGTGAATCTGATGTTTTTCTTATATTTTGTCTTCCCAGTGTCTTTGGTGTTTTGCCACCAACAACTGCACAGATTACCCCGTGACCTGGTTGCTGCCTCCGGCATCGCTGTGCCCGCTGTCCCAGGCCCGATGGGGAGTGTGTTGGCGTGAGTTGATCAGGGGTTGTTCTTGTTTTTCTCTCCTTGCTTGGTTTTGACTTCCAGGGAAACTGAGACCGTGCCTTCGAGGGGACCGATAACAGGAAGTTGCTTTATAGTTTGTTAAACCTAAGTTAGGATCACATGTTGCCTCTTCTACATCTAACCAAAACAAACCCTGACAGGGAATTTTGAAAATAGCTAGAAAAATTTCCTAAATGGACCTGCTTGTGTAAAATGGACAAATTTAAAAACACAGCCTTGTTTTTGTTTTTGCACAAGTTGGGTGACATTTTTGAGTCAGAGCTTTCGGTTCCTAACCCTCTGTGTGGTTCCACTGTTACTGCTTGGAGGTGAAATCTGTTGGTCCTACATGTCAGCCTAACTATATTTACATGCTTCCTCTTTAAGTTATTTTAAATCGTTCTACCCAGCTGCTCCAGAGTTGTGAACTAAAGGGGCTTCCCCAGTTTTCCCAGCAGCAATCAGAGAGATTTCTAATCAGCTAAGTGTTTAACACATGCTATTTAATGGTGTGAAACTGTTGCTTCAGTAGGATTGTAGCGGAACATGTTCAAGTGTTCTACAATAGCTGCAGCCTTTCGAGCTTCAGGAAAAACTACCTGGATTTCGTTTAGCTCCATGTGTTGTGATGTGCTTTGGGTTGGTTTACGATGGGAACTAGGACCCCCCTTGTATACTAGATGATTTATTATAGATAACATGGTTCATTACTAACTGCTGTACTAGAGAGGGCACATAGAAAGTGATGTTGGAGGATAGAGGCTGACCAGCAGCATGGCTAAGAGCTGATCCCCAGGAAAACCATCACATCACTGGGGTTTCCTGCTGATGTTTGTCCACTGGATACCCAGATGGATTATTTAACAGCTGCAAGTGCACAACACAGCATATGCCTTTAAGTAAGAGACTGCTATGTTTTTTGCTTTTTGACGTTTCCATAGAAACGTCTCTAAATCCAGCTGGACATGCTGGATTAAGGCTGAGAGCTCGCGTCTTTCTGTCCAGATGATAACACTGGTGGATCGGCTGCAAAAACTATGTCCGGATTCTGTGGTGAATACCTGAGGTAAAATGGGAAGTAATGAAGAATACCAGTACACATGGTCCGGCACGACGCGCAGTTACTGTGGAGACTCAACTCAGCAGGATTGATACAGAACGTTGCACAGGATATAAATGTCAGAAAACTCCTAAAGGGTTAAACATATCAGTGGCATGTGACACGCTTGTTCTATTTTTCTAGCATAAAGTCCAGAGATCTGTTCTATCGCGCTACACTCCAGTTTAACTTGTCCAGTATGTGTTGATGATAAGAAATAATGTTTGTGAAATTTGCACCACACAGAGGCGGTCTCTGTGTTTCCATCTTGAATGACACTTGGGCCCTGTCCCAATACCCGCAATACACCCTACGCCCCTCTATGAAGTGTGTACTTTGTACAAGTGCATGTAGGGGTTGAAGTGCGCAGGTTACAAGCGTGCAAAATTGGAGAATTGGGACAGTAGGGGTTATGTCATCGACTTGCACCACTGCACCGTAACTGCAACATCAAAAAGGGCCGGAACCAGCGCTGTTTTCACAGCCTTGCTGCTAAAAAATCTGCAACAAGCGATTGTTTTGAGGAGAAGAAAGTGCAGGAAGCGAAGGAGGTTTATACAGCTGACTCTCGCCGCGCCAGTGTTTGTTTGAAAGGTAACTTCAGTGTTATGGCCTACTGACTGCCCAGACTCACTCTGAACCCAGTGGTTTCTTACAATGTTGAGCCTGGAAAACCAGTAATAAAAAAAAAAAATTGTCGGCTTGCTGTCTAAAGCTTAAGCAGTTCTTATTATTCTGATTTGACGGCTGGTTACGTTGACGGTTGTGATTGGTTTTTGCTCAGAATGTCATCTGCAGCAGTGAATTGTGGGTAATATACTTCGGCGAAGTCCGCTTAGATGCAGGCTTCTCCGAAGGGCGGATGTGGGGCACAGAGGGGGCGGGGCTAAGGACCACTCTGGAAAATTGGGACACACTACGCACTCGAACCCATCAACGGGAACGCGCAATTCAGGGACACAAGGGTGGAAGTGCGAGTATTGGGACAGGGCCCTAGCCTGTAATCACTACATCACACGCTGGAACCAAGTCCGCTGATGCAGGCCTGTTACCACCTCGCTTGGACATTCAGGGCAGTAACAGCAGTGGGTGGCCTTCAGTCCCCCTCGCCGCGTTGGTCCTTTCACAAAATACCCAGAGATGGTGGAAAGGTGTCTTAATCCTGCCTGGAGTCAGCTCTGTGAAAGGAGCTTTAGACTCTTCCTCAGAGTCATTCGTCATTATTTTAGCACTGCTGCATGATGATATGAGCATAGCTTACAGTTGTGTCAGACTGCTCCTTTGGTTTGCATGATTTCATATAGTGAGATACTCAGAGCTTATGGATGGTTAGTACAATAAAGACCTTTTACATAAAAAAAAAAAAAAATCCAATTCCAAACATCCCTGCACAGCTTGCTAAAACGTAACCCTTAGTTAAGACGCGCTGTCCTGGAATCCTGGGAACTGAAATAGAGAGCAACCTAAGAGAAGTCAAGCTGAAGAAGAAGATGAGGCGAATACCTGCCTGGAACCTCCAGAGTAAATGTTTGGGACAGCACCCTGTTTACAGTAGCTGTTGCCCTTTTGGGAGCTGTTTTGTGAAAACCTCTAGTATTACAGATGTAGATTAATGCAGTGGAATCTGTACAGACAAAACATGTGGACAAGACAGACGGACAAGTAAACCCTTAACTATACCCTTCATTTAGGGTCAGCGTGTATAAAGTAAATACTATCTAGCATATTGTTGAGAGCTGCCCATAAACACGACATGTGTCCCTCTTGTCTTAGTTTCAGGGCCGTAATGAGAACCACGTGATGCTTGGTGATAGGATTTGGAGAACTGAAAGTCTTACATTGACTGTGTTTTTGTCATCTTGTGTTGGTTCACTGACTAAGCTGCTGGGTCAGGAAGGGGGGTTATATGAGGCGGTAATAATCTCCAACTGATTAGAGGAAACTAACTCTCTGAGTTTCACTTTAGGGGAACAGCATGCAGTGTGCCAGATCAAACAGTAGGTGGAGCTGCTGCCAAATATTTTGATTGTGTGCTGCAGGATGTTTTTGTTCAAGTTTAGTTTCTTGCTGTACCTTATCTAAGGTAAGTTCCTGTTAAAAGGACGATGTAAATAACAAATTTCTTTCTTTATGTCACTCAGTGAACTTTGAAGCCCTGATCATTGCGCTCGCAGTGGTGGCTGGAACCATCCTGATCAGCATCATGTTCTGCTGCTGCTGCTGCTGCTGCAAGACCCGTCGATCAGGGTAAGGTTATCTGCCAGAATGACTCTCATTGAGACCAAGAAACTGTTTTAGTGGCTTGTGGCTTTAACCAGGAGGCATTAATAGTGTGGACAGGACTTCTTCCAGCAGCAGAAGGCTCTATCGGGTCTGAACCGGTGAACCCATGAAATGAGCTGCACGCCCCACTTTCATTACTCCTCTGTTCAGTAGTTAAGGAGTTGCCAGTGAATGTATTTAATAATGCTGACATTTAGACGTGTGTGTGTGTGTGTGTGTTCTTGTACTTGTTGCTGAGTGAGAACCATTTTTCGTATTTTTATCACAAAGTGAGGACATTTTCCTTGTCCTCACTTTTTCAAATTTCGTTCTTGGGACAGGGGTTAGGTTTAGGACTAGGGTATGAATTGAGTTATTGTTAGGGTTAGGTATTAACTGGTTAGGGTCATGGTTAGGCACTAAAAATCAAGGAAAATGAATGGAAGTCAATGGAAGTAACCAAAAAGTCCTCATAAAGATAGTAAAACACAGATGTGTGTGTGTGTGTGTGGTGCTCAGCCGTTGTGCAGCAGTGAAACAAGAATATCCCATCAGTCAGTCACTGACAGTCTCGTTGCTGGAGTCGTTTTTTAAAGTGGGAATAAACTCCATACAGGCTCTGCTACTGTTGGGTTTTTGTTCCATAACAAGGAAAAGTTTTAGATTTCTGTTTAAATTGGTTCAGCATCAGTAACACTGTAGAAATAATAAAGATGAGATGTGCATTATTGAGCCAGATACATTCATGCTACACTGGATGCAGAATTGAATCTGTGGAACGTCTGTGTTGTTTTGCATTAGAAAGGATTGACCCGGAAACAAATGTGGCTTATTGTACAACCCTCCGTTCCAGTGAAGTTGGGATGTTGTTTAAAACGTGAATAAAAACAGAAAACAGTGATTTGCAAGTCTTGTTCAACCTATATGCAGTTGAATCCACTACAAAGACAAGATATTTAATATTCAAACTGATAAACGTTATGGGCATGTCTACCACTCTGTTACATCACCTTTCCTTAAAGCAACACTCAAGACTGTGGAGATGTTGGTGGGCTTTCAGAGAACATCGCCCCTCACACCCCTCTACCTCAACAACACTGTGTCTGCTGTGGACCAGTTCCGGTGTGGACTGATCTCACATTACATCCTATAGTAAAGCCAATTGTGTATATATGTACATTTAAAAAGATATTTCTTATTTGCATTTATTATACAAAAAGAAAAACAAAAATCTTCACTGAGAGCAAAGTATACCGGAGTCAAATTCCCTGTTTGTGTGCACAAACTGGGCAATAAAGCTGATTCTGATGAGCATTTGGGAACTGAGGACTAATTGTTAAAGTTTTGTAGGTGGAATTGTTTCCCATTCTTGTTTGTGAACGACTGAGCCTTTCAGAGATGCTTCTTTTATACCCAATCATGTCAGTCACCTGTTTCGAATGAACCAGTTCACCTGTGGAATGTTTCAAACAGATCTTTTTTGATCATTCCTCAACTTTCCCAATCTGTTGTTGTCCCGGTCCCAGCTGTTGTTGGAACGTGTTGCAAGAATCTAATTCAAAATGAGTGAATATTTGCAAAAAAGACAATAAAGTTTGAACAGTTTGAACATTACATATCTTGTTTTTGTAGTGGATTCAATTACATATAGGTTTGAACAGGATTTACAAATCATTGTATTCTGTTTTTGTTGACCTTTTAGACAACATCCCACCTTCATTGGAATTGGGCTTGTAGATGAATGCAAATGGCTAGGCTAAAACGGAGGTTGATTTAGACAAGGCAAGTTTTTTTGTAGAAAACATTCAAGTAACAAGACAATATGGCGCTTCACACAATGAAAACGTAAAGTACACAACAGTGGTATAATAAAGGAAGGTAAAGAAACGTTGGACTACAGAATGAAATGAATGATGTTTCAGTTCATAGTTTAAATAGGATAATCTAACTCTAAACAAATAGTATTTTAACCTGGATTTGAAGGAACTCAGCATTTCTGCACTTTTCTGGAAGTTTGTTCCAGATTACTGCAGCAGATGAACCGAAAGGCTGCTTCTCCAACATTTCCTCTGGTCTCAAGCTCTAAACTGTTGTGATTCTGATTGTCCTTTTATCAGACGGCCCGACAGAGATGAGGAGAGGTTTGTCAGGAGGAGAGAGGAGATCAGACAGCGCGCTGAAGAACGGTGAGAATTTCGCTCCTGGCCTCAGTGGAAACATCACAAAGAGATCAGAAATGGCTTTATTTACAGAACAGCTTGCTTCTCTGCATTCGTCATGAAATGTTACAGAGAGCTTAGTGTGATTTGAAGTCTCCTTGATATAAACAGGGTTCTTATGCAGTCTGAAAAAGTCTGGCAGTTGATTTCTGAGTATCAAAAACGTTTCTGTTTCCAGACTTCATTCCCTAACTGTCTGTCTAAATGCTGCTCTTCCTCGGGTTCTTCTGTCTTCTTCCCTTTCTTCATCCATCATGTCCTCCTTTCCTTTCTCTCTTGTGTCCTCCCTTTGTTTCCTTGCTTGCCCTTCCCTTCTTTCTTTGTGTCCTACCTTGTCTGTCTTTGAGAATTTACAGATTTAAATTGGGCCACTGCAGAAATCTCCTCTGCCATGAGCTCATGATGACATTTTGTATTTTACATTTTTAAATGGATGTGAATAAACCAAGAACTCTGGTAATTAGAGTCTGGGAAAGTGGGCTAAGTAATAGGTAGTATTTTTTTTTTTTTATTCCCAAAAATGTGTTCAGACACATAAAAATATGTATTTTTATTACACAGACTTGGATATAAAAATCCCCAACAGCATGACATCTAAAACAAGCGTTAGTCTGAGAGACTAAATGTTCCAGCGGCCTGACCTAGAAAAGAATAGCATCGACAGGTCTGGGAGGGTTTCAAACCTTTATTCATGTCATACTTGTGTCGTGCTGCATGACTGAGGGTAGCAACCTGTTGTGGAGCTGATGAATCAACAATAGCTGATTGAATATTATTTAAACCTAATGAACCAGACTTGTTCTTTCATATTTAAGATTGAAAAAGGATGTGGAGCTTTTGTTGTATTCTGACAACATGTAGGCCTAGCAGAACTTCACATCCAAAAGCGCCGCTCATCAGTTCTAACAGAAAGGCCCATTTTATGTTTAGGAATCAACAACTGGTGCTCAGCCCCTGTAATCCCAGCTCCCAGAGGAGCCCAGTGTTCCTCCAGTTGCATCCCAAAACACAGTTTGGATTGTTTAAGCTAAGCAGCTGTTGCTTGCTAATGTGCTTAAAAATAGAGTGGACTACATCCTGTCTGGTACCGTCCGCTGTGAAGGCATGTACATACTAAAAATTGTAGCAAAAACAAGTGAGTTCTTTTTGCTCGAGGCTGCAGGAACAGGAATAAAGTTCTCTCTCAGGATATTTTATACCTCCCAAGAAGTCTCAGGAAGTCCTCATATGTTCCTCTCATGGCAGCATATGAATATTATAGTTATCAGACAAAATAACTATAACATAGTTACAAGGAAACGTTCTGCCCCTTGAGAACTAGCTGCAAGATCTCCCAAACCAGGGAAGCAAGAACAGAATCATGTCATTGTGTTCCTGAGGAGTGTGTGTTGGCCTTTAGAGAAGCAGGACTTTCATCTGTGAATGGTAAAGCCAAGTGCCTCCCTCTTCCTCCACTTTATAAATGTTTCATCCTCATCTTCCAGTTTAGTTCTTGCTTCCAGTGCACGCGTCCTCTGAGGATAGCTGCTGGATAAGCGGGGCAGTCGAGCAGAATTATTGTCGGTGACTGTGCCGGGCCGAGCTGAGGACGCTGGGACCACGGAGGACATGGGGACCACAGCTCTCTATGCAGTCAGCATGATGAAATCTCTGGAGTCGGAGCTAGTCAGATGACCTGCGTAGATGGAGTTCATTTCATGAACAGGACATTCATACATTGGAGGCACCAGTGGATCTTCTAGAGGCTGCTGGTTTCCTGAACTATCAGCCTTAGCAGGCTGGACAGGAGCTGCATCCGCTTCCATGCAGACCACTAATGCTGCCCATCAACTCGGATATCGGAAGATTTGATTAGTTCTGTTTAAAACAAAACACACCAAACGGAATCAAAGAGAACATGACCTGTTCCTCTTCCTGCCTAGACGTCCTTCCATGCCTCTCTTATGAGCAGAACCTGATTCAGTTGGTTTTAAATAACAATAAAAGCAGTTCATCGTTTCACCACAGGCATCATTCTGGTGTAGAAATATGCAAACATTGCATAAAAAACTTCTATATCTAGCTTTTCCTACTTTGCTCAATTCTTTATCATTCTGATCAGTTATTAAGAGCCACCGTGGAGGGCCGTAGGAGCCCTCCAGTACCACAGCTTGCAGACCCCTGGTACTGTACAAATGGAACTTTTGAAGCAGGAAATGGTAGGTTGAGAACAAAAAGCTGATGGTGATGAGAATGCCAGGGAGCTTTGACTTGCTTTCTTTTACTATTACAGGCAGATTAAACCCAAACAGATTTAAATTTTATAGAATAATTTCCTTTTTAGAAAATACCCCCAGCAAATATTTACTCAAGGCAGAGTTATTTGACCCATTTTTCTACTGTATATTAACCATTTATTATCCTTAGACGGTAAACCTGTAGGACGATCCAACTTCACCATATTAGTAGAATAAACTCCTCAGTTACCAGAAGCTGCAGCTGAGGTCTGGTCCTTTTCTAATGTTCTTCCTGCTCCCCTGCTTTCACTTCCAGCTTCTTGAAGGAAGCCATGTTTATGTGAAAGAAGTGCAACCGCTCGGTCTTGTACCAGCTACCCATGGGATGGCCGGGACATAGGGCACACAAAGCTCACAGATCAGTACCTTGTAATAAAGTAAGAGCTGATTTCCATCAGCTCTTGTGTTGAGGTAAAGTGAAGTGATGTCCTATAAGGTGCAGAGCATTATGCCTCCTCAGAAAGACGGAGCCCCCCCGCTCTGTCTGGCTTCCACTGTACCATGAAGGTCTGCCAACAGATATTGGGGTCAAATATTCCCCTCCTGTCCCTCCTAAAGCATTGTTAAGGTACGTTGTAATGAAGAAAAGGGTCTTTCATCTATGCTTCCTCCATTCACTTGATCCTGCCCCGGATCACCCAGAACTGGAGCCTATCCCAGCTACTGTAGAGCACGACGTGTAAAAATAGCCAGACGTGACCAAATGGAAGCATTTAACTCTGTGATATGAATCTTGTGATGTCATATGTGATCAGTGAGGTCACAGTAACAGCATTTAAGGACCAGTTAAACGGGAGAGGTCAGTTAGCAGGTGTCTGGGACAGAAGATGTCCAGTTTTCACACAGATTATGTTTCAGACATGATAGTCATTATTTCAAATAATAATAATTCACTTAAAGCTCACCAGCTTATTGCTGTACTACCCAAACAAACTGAACAGAGCTTGTATGTTCGAGGTTCAGGAGTAAACTGGGATAGAAAACTGCATTATTCACATTCTAGGTCAGAATGACTTTAAATGTTTGTTAATAAAACGTTTATCTCACTCACTACTTCTAATGCACACGCAGAAGGTTTATGCCTGAATGTGTCAACAGTTTGTTCTACAGAGGTTTGGACCAGTCGGCGTTAACTGGGGAAGACAGACGCATGTTAGATGTCGTCAGCCATGTTTGCTTCTCTCCGACCCTCGCCTGATTGGTTTTATTTGGTTGTCTCTTACAGGAAGGTGGAGAGACAGACGAGACACGACGAGATCCGGAGAAAATACGGTGCGTATCAACATCGTCTCCTGTTGTTCTGATCAAAGGTCGGGTTGGAGACTCGTTTCTGAAGCTGCCGTTCGTGTCATGAGTTAATGTTTAAGACCGCTGGTCTCTTTCATAACTACTGGACTAAACTGTCTTGCGTTTCAAAGCTATGAGGAATTCTGAAATATAATGGTGGATTATCCAAGGTGAACCCTGGCAGCTTTAAAACGTGTGTATGGAACATGGAGTGGCTGTTCTCCAGTTGTATAGGCCAATCAATGACCCTGACACCAAATCCATTCCCTCTGGCATGTGGATGCATCTGTGATCATATAGAATAAGTGGTAATTATGCACAAAAAATGATATCTGAGTCTGTGTGTTAATTAGGAACACTTTGGAAAGAGCTCTGTGGAACCCGAATATGGTTAAAAGGTGAGATCACATGAATTAGTTACATCAAATCAATATATTGATTCCGACTCGCCTTCAGTCATGGTTTACCTCAGGGCGATTAGCTGTTTGTGGGTGGACTGTAGTGTGGACAGGAAAGTGATAGATGTTGGTCCAACACACCGACTTCCTGCCATCCTTACTTTAAGTAGGCCTGTAGTGACCTTCATTGGACGTCCTTGAAAGCTGTTCTGCCTGCTGGGTCGTCACAGAGGTCATACCAGTCCCAGCAGGAAATTAGATTTACTATTTAACACTGAAATCACCTCATTGAAAGTTTGGAAAACTATCTATTGTACTTAAAGAACAGTAAATTGCTTCGAACGTAAAAATGTTCCTGATACCTTCTTGTTAATATCTCCTTTAAAATAACTGACAAAGCATTTATTCAGCTGTACGATGATGCATAAAGATTAACACAAAGTTTTAGTAATTTACTGCCTAAATCTCTCAGTATAAAATTTGATCATCTACCAGTGGATGTTACATCACTCCTCCTCACTTGGTGAGTTATTGGAAGTTGACCTCCTGTGTTGTTCTGCTTTCTTTCTATGTGCAGGCCTGATGGGGGACTCGGACCACCCATACAGCAAGTTTGAGAACGAGTGAAGCAGCTGTGCTGGAGGACTGAGCTGCTCTCATGTTTTCACTTTTAGCTTCAATTGCCGCCTTTTTTTCCCCATTTGACCCAAACCCTGATGTTAATGCTGCAGACTACAGCTGTACAGACCTAGATCCGATCACAATATCCACTTCCCACATGTTCAACAATCACAAAACTGACGGGAGAGCATTCTGATTCTGATTTGCAGTCTAGCTGCCTGTAAGGACTCAATGTTTTGTCCATGATGAATATGAAACTTGTTTTTAGATTTTCTCCTAATTTCTTGTGTTCAGAAATGTTTTGTCTTTTTAAATATCCTACTTTCACAGCGGTCTTCGCACTTTGTACATCTAGAAATTACACAATTGTGATTGAAACACTGGCGTGTTCACATAAAGAGAAGTTGTGTAATACATTTGTTGTTATTTTCTACTTTTTTTGTGATCAATTAACTAGAAACTATTTTGTTCTGATGACAAAGTGTCTGAAACGTGGAATGTTTTGGAGCAGAGTGGGAACAGGCTGAGGATCCCTCAGTCCAGGTCAGCTCAACACATCTGTTGGCATCATCCAGATGAGTCTGCATTAGAAGAGTGTTGCTAAGATTTACCACTAAAGCTTGCACTAAGAAATAGAAAATATATTGATTGTTGATTAAACTTTCTGTGATCCCAGGTAAAAATAACCAATGATACAGGTACATCTCAAATAATCTGAATATTTTGAAAAAGTAAAAAAAATTGTCAGTTATTTCAGAAAGTAAAACTCAAAATTCATAACAGAGTGAAATATTTCAAGCATTTATTTCTTGTTATTTTGATCATTATGGCTTATAGATAATGAAAACCCAAAATTCAATTTCTCAGAAAATTAAAATATTGCATAACACAAATTTAAAGAATACAATGGCCATAATCCTGCACAACAACGGGGGAGACTGCTAACTGGACTGATGTCTAGAAGAGAGTCATTGCTGGCCTCCACAGGAAGGGTAAGCTAAAGAAGCTGGAAACTCATAGGGTGCTGTGTCCAAATATATTCATAGAAAGTTGAGTGGAAGGAAAAAGTGGTAGCAAAAGGTGCAACAGATAACCACAACCCTGAGAGGATTGTCAAGCAAAATCCATTTGAGAATGTGGGGTGACTTCACAAGTACTGCACTGAAGCTGGAGTCTGCACATCAAGAGCCATTATGCACAGACAAATTCAACATATGTGCTAGTGATGGTGCATTCCTCATGTCAAGCCACCCCTGCTTCAGAAACAACGCCCGAAGAGTATTACCTGGACTAGGGAGAAAAAGAACTGTACTGCTGCTCTGTGGTCCAAGGTCCTTGATTCAGATGAAAGCAAACGTTGTGTTTCATTTGGAAACCAGAGTCTGGAGCAAGAATGAAGAGGCACAGAATTTACATTGCTTGAAGTTCAGTGATGATTTGGGCTGCCATGTGACCTGTTGATGTTGGTCTACTGTGTTTTCTGAAGTCCACAGTTAGCACAGCCATAGAGCAGGAAACTTTAGAGCACTTCATGGTTCCTTCTCCTGACAAGCTGTATGGAGAGGCTGATTTCATTTTCCAGTAGAACTTTGTACTTTGTAAGCTGGTTCAATGACCATGGTGTTCCTGTGCTTGATTGACCTGTGAACTAGCCTGACCTAAACTCATTAGATTATCTATGTAGTATTGTCAAGAGGATGATGAGAGACAACAGACCCAAATATGCAGATGACCCAAACATTGCTATCAAAGCAACATGGGTAATTGCAAAATGTCCAAATTATGCTCAGTTAGCCATTTCCCTCCCTGGTGTCATGTGACTTGTTAGTGTTACAAGGTCTCAGGTGTGAGTGGGGAGCAGGTGTGATAGAGTTTGTGTTATCACTCTCACTCTCATACTGGTCACTGGAAGTTCAACATGGCACCTCATGGCAAAGAACTTTGACGATCTGAAAAAAAACGATGTATTGCTACATTAAGATTGCCAACACCCTAAAACTGAGCTGCAGCACGATGGCTAAGACCATACAGCGATTTAACAGGACAGGCTCCACTCAAAACAGGCCTTGCCATGGTTACCCAAAGAAGGTAAGTGCACATCACATCCAGAGGATGTCAAAAAAAAAACAGACATGGTTGAATTGTCCAAATATGTATGGTATCTATGTGGGGACTCTGTTACGTGTTCATCATAGTCAGTTTAGTGAAAAAAAAACATCTCTGTGGCTGCTGGTTTTTGCAAATAGCGCTCTGTAGCGCAGACACAACAGCAAGCTTTTAAACGGTCTTTGTCCAGGATATGCGGGACCCACGGAGATGGTAGCTACCCTTTTTACTCATCCTAGACCTGTACTGTCACAATCCTGAGGTGTTAAAGTTTTGGTTTTCAATTGTTTGTTTTTCAGCATTTTCATTGTTATGTTCAACAGGTCTTGCCATACTGTTTTATTTTTGATGATTGGGTCTGCTCTTTTGCCATATATATGTTCATTTCCTTGTGCTCATTATTGTTCAATATATACCTTTAGTTCATTCTTTTGTTTTTCTTATGATCCTGTTTTATTTAAACGGTTTCCTGTTAGATCTCTGTTAGACATTTTCCCTAGGGTTTCTTGTTCAGTCTCGTTTATGTATTTTCTTCTGTTTCAGCTGCTCCACATCTTCTGATTGCTCTGCCTTCTCTCTGCCTCAGCTGCTATTCATTGCCTCTGATTAACTCTTCTGCTTTGCTTGATATTTCTCCGCTCTGCCTCAGTATTTAGATTCTGTCTCCTTATTCTTTGCTGGTTTGGTCCATTGATTCCTTGCCTAATGTTTCTGATTCTTGTGCAAGACTGCCCAGTAATTTCCTTCAATTATCATTAAATTATTCAACAAAACCTCTGTTAGCTCTGTTAGAGTCCTGTAAACCAAGCCCATGACATGTACAAGTTCATTATAGAGGGAAAGTCAGCACCGATGATCCTCTCTGCAGACCTAATTGTTCCTTTTTTAAGGCGAAACAAAGTTGATGGAAAATAATGGTGGCCTCAAATCTTGACGCTTTGGGAACAATTTGGACATTTTCACTTAGATGTGTGTGTTCTTCTGCTAGTGGTTAAGACGTGAATGGCTGTGTGTAGTGGGAACAGCAAATTTACACTGGTTTACAAGCTGTACACTAACTACTTTGATACAGTGTCATATCTTAATTGTTGTGCCATGGAATTATATAAGAAAATACATACAAAAATGTGAGGGGTGTACTCACTTTTGTGATATACTGCATTTGAACTAAAGCAAAACTATTCTTCAAAAACAAGAAGAGCATGGTATTGGAAGGGTCATCATGTTTGCCATGTTTACCCTTTTGTGAGGTTTTAAAGGTAAGATTTCTATCAAGAATGCCAATATATTTCACAAACAAAAATGTCAACTGTCCTGTACAGAATCGGTCATTGGAGCAAGCGTTGCCATAACTTAGTTTCTTTGGTTCAGTGGATTCTGCACAGTTCTCTCATGAGGGTTTTTCAGGAACACCATATGGAGAAGTTGGTTTCCTACATAAATCAGGAGTTTTGCTCTACACAAAGGAGATCTTAAGATGATGCCCTGATTGTGGCAGATTTTATTAAATCCAGATGGCGTTAAAGTAGACTGGCCACAGTGAAATGGGAAGTTGTATTTGTATGATCTTCAGCCATTTAGATTGTGTATGGTTGTGTGTTTGTGACTTGCAACCTGGGCTCTGGCTCCAAAAAGTCACAGCAGCCTCAGGAAGACAAAAACCAGACATCCCCACAGGATACCTACAGGGGTTGGACAATGAAACTGAAACACCTGTCATTTTAGTGTGGGAGGTTTCATGGCTAAATTGGACCAGCCTGGTAGCCAGTCTTCATTGATTGCACATTGCACCAGTAAGAGCAGAG
>JAHUTJ010059108.1:0-16915 GCA_036250325.1 Characodon lateralis | reverse complement strand
CACTGAACTTCTGGAGTGAGTTTGCTGCACTGAAAGTAAAGGGGCCGAATAATATTGCACGCCCCACTTTTCAGTTTTTTATTTGTTAAAAAAGTTTGACATATCCAATAAATTTCATTCCACTTCACAATTGTGTCCCACTTGTTGATTCTTCACAAAAAATTTTAATTTTATATCTTTATGTTTGAAGCCTGAAATGTGGCAAAAGGCTGAAAAGTTCAAGGGGGCCAAGTACTTTCGCAAGGCACTGTACCTACAACAATAACACATTTGATCGTAGGGGGTTTGGCCCCAGTACGGCCTTCAGTATAGCAACGCGCTTGGAGGCAAGCACAAGAAAACCTACCTGGGAACAAGAGTATAAAAGCACCTCAAATTCACTATGAAGAGCTAAAACTGGGTTTATGCCTTTATTAAAGTATAAAATCTCACCTAAGGCAAGGGAGGTGTGCCTAACCATCTCTGTTACAGATTTACATAATCGTGGCTGCAGAGCTTTAAGGGTGTGTTCCTCTTTAGTGTAACTCAATGAAGAGATTTTTTTGTTCTTCTGGCTCTGATGTGTGTGTGAAGACAATTTATTGGAGCAGCACAAACTCACCTGGTGGCATGTTATGAGCAAGGCGGACCAGACAAATATCCCAGACAGGCCCTGAGCGGTCATTGTGTTCAGAAACATCTCGCCCTCCGTGAGTGACCCGTTTCTTGTCCGGATGATGGTTATGTTTTCCGGGAGAATTGGTTCATCCAGGTGAACAATCGAGATATTTTCGGACGATGAACCCATTTCCAAAGAGCCGTTCATCTAAAGACGGGGGGAAACAGGAACATGAAGCAAACATGTCAAATATTTCCCTGTTGGTTTATTCTGGCAGCCATAAATTGAACTAATAACATTGTTTGAAGAACGCTCCTCGGTAAATATCACTCATTTGATCTCTGCTGTCAATAAACGACTCACCTTGTTCCGAGCAGAGTGGAAAAGCAGCTTTATCCTGTTCAGATGGTACTGATCGTCCCAGGTCAGCGTTAAAGGATCAGCATCGAGAATAAAACACCCGTTTCTCAAAGCAGTTTCAGCTTCATGTAAGAGACGGGACTAGACTTCCTTGTTTCTAACAGGTGCCGAGGTCGAAGTCCACACAGTAGGAGATGAAAAACTTAAGCAAAGACTGCAAAAAATTAAACCACATCAGAAAATTGTTCAATATGCCAAGATAAACATCTCAAAGTTCCCCGAACAAAGCTTTTCTAATGAAAACCTGTGAGTGCGCAGCGTCTTGACTTAACAGAAGAAATAAATAGGCTGGGCACAGGTACAGAAATCACGTGGCCTCGACTCTGTCAATGTCGTCATCACGTTGACTCGCAACGTGCCGAAGGCAGTTTAACATTATTAGCGTGACGGGTGCGACGCGGTTTGGCTGTCTTTACATTTCTAGCATTGGTGATTGTAAGGAATCAGTCTGGCAGTAACTAGTAACATTTACTTAGTTACATTCACTTGAGCAACTTCATTAAGAAAATGTACTTCTAGGAGTAGTATTACTGCACCATACTTTTTACTTCTACTTGGGTAATTGGAAGTAATTATACCCTTACTTGAGTACGGTTTCTGGATACTCGTAAACAACTCACTGAATGCAGACCAGGGATGAGTAAAAAAATGCACCTGACAGAGTTTATTTCAAACTGAAACATCTTGTTTGTACAGACGCGTCGTTGTTTTACTATTATTTTCTATATGCATCGCCTTCTGTGCCATTTGGAGGTGAATATACAGTGAACTTTAGTGTATTAAAATTCTCACATAACTCTATAACTCTATATTGTAAAATTGTTGATTACTCCATCCTCCTCAGCAGTTGAGTCCAGAATTATTGACACCCTTGGCAAATTTATAATCAAAACTATTTTCATTCTATCAAGTTTGATTTAGATAGGAATTATTCGGGCATCTACCAAAATAAAATAAAGACAATGAACAAGGGGACTCATTGATTAAATATTTGCATTTACATATTAACAAACTTGGCGTGTCAGAAATTGTTTATACACTTCCCAATTTTATTAGCATCACAGCAAACTGTTATTTTAATTGCTGACCAGTTTTGGCATCTTTCTAATTGTAGAGGTTGGAAGGTGTCCTTCCCATCACCCTAATTTTTAGCTCTCTCCCCAGACTCTCAATCATATTCTAGTTGAACCTCTGGTTTGGCTACTCCAAAATGAAAAAAAAAAAAATGCTTACAGCCAGAAGAAACATGTTGGTAATTTTAAAAGATTATTTACAATCTGTGAATAATTTGTGGCTTACACGTAGCTGTCAAACATAAACTGCTTTAATTTTTTATCAATAACTTCCTTAATGTTCACTTTACCTCCAAACATTAATCTTTGCTGTTTCGAGGACTAACATAAAATTAACACTTTAACTGAATGCAGAAGGAATCCATATTTTTTGGCATCCCTTAAGAGCCTTAAAATACGTTCAGATTTGTTTGTAGTAGCAAAGCCTCACAGTAAAAAAATGTGAAAAAAATCCAAGCACTTATATGAGTACCTAACAATCTCTTTAAAGGAAGGATGCAGGGTGCAAAATATTGTAAACATAATTGTGGCAACAGTGATTTCATTAAAAACAATTTATTTGCATAGAACTTTCCCCCTCACAAAAAAAATCTACTCAATTTAAAGGTTGAAACTTTCTAAATTTGTCCGTGTTAGATTATGCAATAATGCAATTATTATTTTTATAATAATAGATTATGCAATAAAAGATTCATTTAATTTAGGGGCATTTACATATTGTTATCAAAGGTGCCCATAAATGAGTTCGGCATGGTATATTTCTTCTAAGTTTCTAAAATATCTGACTATGAGATTAAAAAATTTACTAATTCGTATAGCAATAAATGATGAAAACGTGTGCATTAAAACAATTTGAGTATATTAGATATTATATCAACATCTTCCTCGCACCAAAAAGGTTCCACTCAGGCATAACAAAAATCCTGAAATTCTTACACACTACTGTACTGAATAACTTTTTCATGTGCAGTAATAAAGCAATATCCAGTTGAGCTGCTGCAAGTTTCAAAAATAAAAATGACTGTTGACCTTTACTTTGTTTCTGTGATAAGAGAGCTGCATTAAAAAAAAGCGGATGAAAAGAACAAGTCATCTACATCAGGCAATAAAAGCAACAAACAAGTCATTAGGTTAATGATGGTATCTTGAAATTGCCATTAAAGCATTTTATTTGAGCATTTCAAATAATACAAAATGTAGTTAAAGAATTTTGAAATACAAAAAAGTTATATTTAGTATAATTTTACAAAATATGAAACTGGTAGGAGCCAATACGTATATTTCACCAGGTCTTTATATTTAACGTCATTATTTTTGGGGCCTTGACTCATTACCACACTTTACAACTTTTGATGATGTCTTTGATTTCTTTTATTGTGTCTATGGAGGAATCCTTTAGGGCCAATCCGAGTAAGACGGGCCTGTTTCCGGCTTCTTGAGATATGAACGTGGCCAGGTTTTTGGCACAGACATGAGTCAAGGGCTGTTAAAAAAAGAAAAAAAAAGAAAAAACACAAATTAGGTATTAAGCAGTAAACCTCTAAATATTGAATATAACAGAAATTTCTGAAGAATCAACTTATAAAAGATGGAAATGAAAAAGTGTGACTAAAATTTGACCAAAATTCTGTTTTTTTGTCCTCCAGCACTTGGAAGAATCCGCTCACCTTCTAATCGAAACTTAAAAGAAAGCCTTCTCACCCAAATAGCGTGCCACTAGTGTTAAAATGTGGTACATGTATTCTGTCTTGAGCCATGCAGCATATCAAAGGAAAATTACTTTTTGAAGCTGTTCTAAAGCCAGCAGAATTCACACATCTCACTATACAACCACAATTTATCTTATTCTGTTTTATTTAAATTATTCATGTGTCACTGAGATATTGTGTATTGCATATAACTAGAAGATTCTTCGTCTTCCTCTGTCTTTTCAAAAAAGTACTCTTTTTTAAACTCAAAGTCTGATCAATATTGCGAGCAAACTTTGTAACAATTTATATTTCCACGGGTGACACACCTTGTGCACTGTGTCTGTTAAAACGACAAGCTCAAGCAGAGATGAAATGAGTTTTCTTGAGTAAATTTTAAATGACTGCTGGACTATGTGCATCTAATTTCTCTACAATCTGCCAGAGTAGTTCAAAGCTGATCTCATCTGGCCTTTTTCGCCATGTGAAATGAGTTACCCCATGTGACAAGAAGTCTATAATCACACAAATAGAATATTAATCTGGCCAATTTCACTCAGCGTACCTCATCTTTGCCCAGCAGCACTTTGGTGGAGAATGTGGGGGTGCTGATATCATTAGATCGGGAGTCAGGTGTGACCGAAATCAATGTCCCAATTTTGCCATACTGGGTGAGGGTCACAAATATGTAATTACTGAACTCTGTGCAGACGACTTCTGTGAAAATTCCGTTGATTTCTTTTTGTGCTTGCCTCGATTTGATGATGGGCTCAGCCATTTTGTTAATCCTGGAGAGAGAAGCAAAAGACACAGGACATGGTTAAAGAATAAATTTTTTATATGATTTTTTTTTTTTATTGATTTAAACCATGTAGCTGGGGCTTATTGTTGGAAGTTTTTGTCTTACACAACTGGGTTTGATTTACCTGAGGATGAGTTGATTTTTTTTATTAATCAAACAGTCTGGTAGTTAGTGTTATCAAGTACCTAGATTCCAAAAATCCACTGATTTGAAAAGTGAGGACATAGTTAATAAGCCAGTTCACCATTCAGTTTTCACCCAAAAATGGAAAGTTTCAGTTATTTCAGTTTCAGAACTATACTGTTTCATCTCAAACCATTGGAGATAGATACCAGCAACCCACAACCCACAACGGAGAATCAGGAACAGAACATGAATAGATGGATGTTTCATTTGAAAACTGAAGGCAAGCTGAATATGTTTAGTTTTACACGGAAAATCTCTGCTGCTGTTTTTAATTGTAAAAATATTACATTCTACACTAAGAGACTTGACATTTCGGCTTAGTGAAGTGACTATTACCAGTCAAATAAATAACAACCATTCCAGCAACTTAAAAAGGCAGAACTCTCATTAAAGATAGGTTTGCTGAACGCCACATGGAAATGTCAAAAAATCGTTTTGAAGATAAGCAGTTTTACATTGTGTTCAGATCTCATTAAGTCGACCGTTTAAGTCAGAAAGTGACGTTCCTTTAGTAAGTACTTGAATATTTGGCATGTGTATCAAATATTCCTTTACCGTGTGTTTGTCAGTATAAGTAAGGCAGTAATGATAAGAGTGCAGAGTGTATGTAACTATCAGTCACTCCGCAGTTACCATTTGTATGCCTATCACCTGTTTGGAGATTAGGCTACTGCCTGCGATGTTTCCTAAAAAAAACAGCTTTTGATTAGTTACTATATAATTAGCGATTTTAGAAAATTCTTGTTGATAACAAAGGTAACATACAGAATCCCGTTCTTTATGTTTTTCATTCATAAGTACTGGGTGCATATTGTAAAGAATTTGCGATAAAACTATGATTTACTTTAAAATGAGAATACATTTTTAAATCAACAGAATAATCTGTTTGTTAATGCTTTCAAGAACCCATATATCCAAGATAATATTATTTGATACTTGAGCACATGTATAATTAACCCATGCAAATTCCATAAACGATGGGAAACTCTACAGTAACAAATATGGCATTTGGGCCGAATAAAAACACTTTTGCACGTCAATTAACTGACATTTATATCAACCACTAAAAAGGCAGATGATTCATCAAAGATGGTTGATGATAGGCCACAACTTTTCACATCCTTTTATACATTGTTCTAACATACCTCGTATTATCAGGCTGGCTGAAATAAGTCCGGATATCGGACAACGGGTCACAAAACAGAACAATAAATACTGCATCACCAAAAGGGTGATTACCCACCTAAAATAATTAAAACCTTTGTGGAGATTGTAAAACTGAAACAAACACAATGTTGATAGCTAATTAGACGTCGGCGTCGGATGAGAACATGCACTATATCATCAGTAAAATGTACAAGCTAGCAAGCGGAACGGATCATTAGTAAAGACAAGCTTCATCAGAATGAATGATGTTGCAGCTTTGAAGCTAATGTTAGCTTCCAGCTAGAGCGAGCTCCGGCAGGAAAATCTGATAGTTTGAAAAAAAAAATGAAGTGCTACAGTACAAAACTCTCACCATAGATTTCTGTCTGTCCAAAGTTCAAACTTCTACCTGTATGGAAACTATAAACTTTCTGTAGTTTCAACTTAGCTCTGCTATTCTTCCTCCACCATGACAACAAACCGAAACAAGCGTGTGCCTCTGTCTTGAGAGCACGCACTTTGCGCAATGACGTCATTGCAAATCTCTACGTACAATTTGGTGCGTCGACAGTGGATGCAAAAATAATGTAATGACAGTTTTTTTTTTTTTTTTTGTTTTTCATCGTAGACTCGATCACATGAGATATTGTGACAGAATCTGTTTAAATTTATCTTTTAAAGTGAAATAATATGAACTACACTACCGGTCAAAAGTTTTAGATACACTTTCTCACTGAATGGGTCTCTTTATGTTCATGACCATTTACATTGCAGATTCTTACCAAAGGCAAAACAACTACGAATGAACACACATGGAATTATATAGTAAAAATTTTGAAACACTAAACATTTTTATATTTTTCTAAATAGCCACCATTTGCTTTGATAACTGCTTTGCACCCTTAGCATTCTCTCCATGAGAGAATGCTAAGGGTGGGTCGCCTGAAATGGTTTTCCAAAGAGTCTTGAAAGAACTTCCCAGAGGTTCATTGAGAGACAGACAAAGTTTAATATTTTAGTCATCACAGCACAGGATGGCTACTTTAAGGAATCTAAAATATAAAACATATATAAAGTTATTTTCCAATTTTTCGTTTGCTACTTAATTCCATGTTCATTCACAGTTTTTATCCTTTCAGTGAGAATCTACAAACAATGTAAAGTCATAAACATAAAGAAAACCTTTGAATGAGAAAGTTTTTCTAAAACTTTTGGCCGATAGTGTAAATATATATATATATGTTTATTTTAAATGTCACCACTGCATATTGGTTGATTATTATTATTATTATTATTTTTTTTTACCAAAGGTCTGTCTTAACCAGAGGAAGAATCCATAAAATTTTGTTGGTGATACGGATCCAGGATTGTTTTTATGGCGTCAGTGACCCTACATTGGGTGGCCTTGCTATGCAGTCTCTGTCTGTTTTCATGCTGTGATTCCAACTTAATCATCTTTTTTCTTTCTTTGGCTTAAATAGGATAAACTGTTTTGGATAGGGCTGCACGGTGTTGTATCTGGTAACACTGTTGCCTTGCAGGAACACGGTCCTCGGTTAGTATCCTGAGTTTGCCAGTTTAGGATACATACAATTGTGTATTTTTGTCATAAATTGACAATTTATTTTACAGCAATCAGATAGAGAAAAATGCCCTTGTTATATGGTCAAACGTTAGTCACATAATGAGGCTTTAAACAAAAAGCGTTTTAGTTTCCCTGGTTTCTTAATAAATAGAATTGAAGGTTCCACCACTCTTGGCTGTTATTAAGCAAAATCGTCATCACTATTTCCCCACATACAGGCAAAACAAAAATGATTAAAAAGGGCTTTCATAGGGTTTATTTAAAACTGAATTTATTTGGGTTTGAATTAGGCTGTAGCCATAGGCTGGTACTTTTCAGTCATTATTGGTTAACAGACAGGGTGTGTTTTAATTATAGGTGTCAATGAAGCTTTGAAAGTAGCAGGTAATGTATGGCTATTATTTTCATCTTTGTGTCTTCTTATGCTTATAGTTTTATTAAAACACAGTTCCTTGCACTCCAGACTAAACAATCTTTGATTTTAAGAGGACCAGGAAAAATAACAACTGTTTGCACTGTATGTTCAACTCATGAGAAAGGAAATAAATTTAATATTTAAAGTAAACCATAATGATGTGACTGACTCAAACATATATAAACAGAAATTGTAATTAGATTGTTTAATAAAATCTTAAACATTTAAGGGACATAAAATAGTTAAAGAATTAGTAAACACAAAGACAGAGAAATTCCCTTAAATCACTTACTTTTTCTGTTGCCGCAGAGATTGACAGCTGAGGAATTTTTACAGCCAGCAAAAGTGCTTGCATTACATTTTTTCAGGTGGATATAAGGCTCCTCAGAAATCTGTGATTGCTGCATCAGGCTTCCTCAACAGGACGAGGAAAGCATCCCTATGAACTTGACATGTTCACAATGTCAAATAGAACAAGCTCTGCTGAGTTGTTATTCATTCTGAGAAGGCAGCAGTAGCTTTGAAAATGGTTGAGCCACATTTTTTGCTTCCTCACAACCCACATGTGTCCTTGAATGATCATCTTATGCTAAAATTGTAATTTGAATATTTCTGTGATTTTAGTATATATGTATAGAAACCAACTGTGTGGTTTCTATATTTTAATTTGTATATTGCCTGCTGCACAGATTGAGTTTTACAGTTACTTGTTGCAAGAGTCGAAATAGGTTTGCAGCCTTTTCGAAAAGACCTTTTGTTCTGTGAATTCATGTGAATTTATAAAAGTGAAATGCTGACTATTGCATTTATTAAAGTGGATGTAAATGTATAATATAGTAAGTAGGTCTTTATCTGTTTAATCTCTTGTTTTTATAATTCCTCGGAGATATCTGAGAAATACATTTGTTCAAGCTCATAACCAGTAGTTTTATTCATAATTTATTCACCTACACAAGCACGTTTATGTGAATTATGGTATTTAAGGCATATTATAAAAGGTGTTTTGGTCTGTTTGGTACAGGAAAATGTACTCACTTTGACAATGGCACTGAAACACATAGTGTGCTTCAAATCTGTCACTGAGATAGACTAAATTATCGTACATCGTAATTGACTTTCTTAATTTTTTTTAAGCAACTAATCTTTCCCCTCAGGTTGTCATGGAGTTCCGCACCATCCTGTACCTGGACCAAAAAGATTAACTTAATCATAAAGTAAAAACCAAGTACATATTCTTATATATTATTATCTTAATGGCCAAGCCTTAATGAATATTAGTAATTGTATAGTTCCATTACCTTCTTAACTGAGCAAGGGCAGATAAAAATGTACAACTTTTATATTAATAATTTGTAATTCATAATATTTTGTGAACATGTCACTGGTATTGAGCTGCACCGTGGGGCAGTGGCTAGCACTGTTGTTTTGCAGCATGAAAATTCTGCATTCTGCATGGGTTTTGCATGGTCTGCTCATGCATGTGTGGGTTCTCTCCAGGTTTCTCTCACTGTCCAAAAACATGATTTTTTGGTTGATTGGTATTGGTTATGAGTGTGTAAAGAGTTGGTTGTCTTGTGTTGCTCTGTGTCCTCTGTGTTGTCCTGTGAGTGACTGGAGACCTGTCCAGGGTTTACCCCGCTTTCATCCAATAACCACTGGAGATAGGCACCTGCCCATCTGCAACACTGCACAGATAAGCTGTTAAAGACGATAGATGGATTTTAATGTTAGCTGCTGCTCAGGGAACTAAAAACAGCTTTTGACACTGGTCATAACTGTTTATATGATGTTTTAATATTTTATTTGTTCTGACACAAAATACCACAGAGAGTTTGGGAAGATTTCTTGTCTCAAATCACTTAGTCCATGTAATGTTACACTGTAAATTACTTAAGCTTTGCTATGCATAATGAATTGCTGTCGACTCTCTAATGGCTGCAGCGGGTGCAGGGCTTAAGGGTTGCTTGCGGTTTCCAGAGAAAATGAAGAACAGTTTAATTTATTATGAGGTGATTTATGTGAAGATAGCACTGGATATGGACTCCATCTGTTATTCAAATCACAAGTTCGTGCCCCAATTTTACCTTAATTTCTTTGCTGCTTGAGCTATTTTACATTTTCATGCTTTAAGATTTGCTGTCATCTGGAGAAAATACAGACAAATGGAGGCCTTTTAATCATCAAAAAATCATCATAACCTAAAATTTAATGCAGAAAGAATTAACAGAAGAAACAGATTTTAAAAAATGCACTTTTGATGCTTCTTTCCTTCTTTGGGCAATACAAACGTGACAAGCATGTGTTCTTACCCTAAGCCGAGACATTTAGCTTTGGTGTGACACAAAGAAAAGAAACAGAGCGGATGCAGCTTAAGGGTTTTGAGTTCTATAAACACTTCCCATGGTGAAGCTGAGTCTTTGTGTCTGGCTGTCTCAAAGAAAGATTCTGTGTGTCAAGATATCTTCCCACATATATATCTTATGTGCAATATGAAGAAGTTGCTGGCCACTACCACCCCCACTAGATATTGTTACATTTAATTTGTATTTGGCTGTTTATCTGTAAAGCAGAATGTCCTTTTCTTATCTATAGACATTTTTGCATGGCAATACATTTTTACTTAACAGTAATGTCTGGAAAGAATTTTCTTCACAGCTGCTTAATAAAGTCAGGAAATATAATGCAAAGGAGCCTGTCTGCTTTACTGAGCCCCTTATCATAAAGTCTATCCCTAACCCCTTCTTAATAGCGTCTGTCCTAAAGACAAACTGTTAGCCTCAAACAGCTTTGGGATTAATATCCCAAGACATCCTTTCACCAAAGTTTTTTAACTTTGGTTAGAATCACCCTCTCATAGCGAGCTATACAATAGACACTCAGACATCACCCTGGTGGCCACTAGAGTGCTGTGCTGCATTACAGATACAGCTCAAAAGCATCTTTACCCTGATGTTGTTTAGGCTAATATTATGCCACATTACATGAACCACTGGGAATCCTGTAAAACAGGTTAGAAACAACCAAAACTATATTTTTGCAAGATATGAAAACCCAGTGTGATATTTATTTCTGCAGAGGTCAATATTATTATAGTTCTCTTTGTGATTTGAATTCAATTGATAAGGCCACTGTGTGAAGCAGTGTGAAACTGACTATTTGGAAATGAAAACAAATGTGCAGCAGGGGAAAATCACTTTTAAAACACTGGAAGCAGTTTATTAATAATTAACTATTGCTCCACTATCCATTTGTTGTGCTTTCTGGATATTTTCACTTTTTTCAGAAGCCCCACTTTAAAAAAAAATCTGCAGTAGCAATACCATGCTTGACCAGTCTCTCGTGTACTTTCTATTTTTAGATGGGAGACTAGAGACTGCAATACCACAAACAACTGCTCAGCAATGCAATGCAAAAAAAAACAAAAGGCAAGAAAAGTCATTATAGTATACTAGAGTGTAAAAGTGGTTATGATATTTCATGTCTGACACATTCTAGTCAGCACAACTGTGATTCTATTTTGTCACTGACAGAAGACAGGAGATTCAAATATTTTACAAAGGAGAACAGAAATCAAAGAGGCTTTGAGGACACCTCAATTTCTGTCTCCTCTCCTGTCTATGCTCCAGAGATGCACACATCAAATCCTGACTGGAACATCTTTCAGTCAGGAAACGTTTTTGACTCAGCGTTGGAATGCTCTTAAATGACTACATGCACATCAAATCCTATCGCGCAGCAGCAGAGGTGACACAAAAACACCAATATCCCAAAACAGCAACACAGCCAATTTAGTGGTTAATCTAAGCCTAAATCAATATCATAGAAGGTCCTGGTTTGGAACACAAGAAAGAAAAAAAAGGGGAAAAATTTAAAATATTACTTTTAAAAGTTTTGGGAAAATACAAATCTTGGCAAACATCAATGTGATAGAGATAAAAAATATATATATAATAAATGGGAAGCATCAGAATAAAAGACTGCATGAATAAATATTTATTTACTGAATCATTTCATTCTGAAGAATCTCTGCACACGAGCGATAACACAAATGATTACTGAATGACAGCTTTCAAAAACGAACGATTGTCTTTTTGAGCCAAGAGTCACAATCATGTAGGGAAACCACAAAAACTTTCAGAAACCACTGTGAATTATTTCGGAATAAAAGTGAGAGCACCATTTATTTAGGGCTAAAAGCAATAAAAACATAGTGAGCTAAATTGTAAAACTTCTTTTATTTGTTTTAGAAATTGTGGATGCCATGCCAACCAGACTAAGGAGTGCAGAGCCTGCATGGAGCCTTTATCAGCTCAAAACTATTGCAATTCTGCAAGGGTGATCTCAAGAGAACAGAAGGTCCTGGAGTGACGCTTGAAGAAACAGAAGGATGTTGGAAAAAATCTAAATAAAACCATCAAATGCTCTGACTGATGTTTTCTTCTAGGAGCAGCGGCTTACGTTTTTATAGAAACAATGTTTGAGTTTGTAGAATTATTCCTCAAAAGACTGGTAATGATGCATTTAAGAATTAAAGACCTTTGATTTTACATGCCCATTACTAATGAAATACTTACAGCAATTTTTGCTTTGTTGGTGTAGAGAAGCAGAGCGAAGAATAAGTAGAGTTCAATAGTGACAGAAAAGACAGTAGTTTGAGTTCTTCAGTTTATTTTTCCACGTGTTTTCTTACTTGTACTTTTGCTGGTGCCTGGGTTGCGAGATTGTTATGAAGGAGCTACCTCCTCCCTGTGTTAGGGCTACCTTTCAATGTTTTTCTTCTGGATGTTTACTTTTACTAAATTAGTTCTGGACTATCTCTTCCTCTTTGGTTTTAAAGCCCCCAATTTCTGTTACCTGTCACAACCTTGATTTTTTCACAACCTTATGTTGTCCTAAGGCTTTTTGTTTGTGTATTCTACTCACAGGAAGACGCTGTTTGTCATCACATTTGCCTCACAGCAGAAAAGTCTGTGTGAGAGGCCTTTTTAAGGTGGAGTGTGCATAATCTTCTGTTTGCCTCAGTGTTTTTATTTCAGAATACAGCTTGGTACTCTCTGTCAATGTCATGGCAGAAATAAACAAAATAATTAAGATATGTTGAAGAAGAGTTGGTCTACAGTGCTGTAAAATAAAGAATTTGCCCTAAAGATTTGTTCTATTTTTGCTTTTTTGTAAATGTTTTAGATCATCAAACTATTTTTGATAAAAGACAGAGTAAATGCAAAACACAGTTTTCAAGTGACGATCCAATTTATTAAGGAAAAACAGCTATCCAAACCAACCTGGCTATATGTGAAAAAATAATGGTCTATCTTAATAAATGATAAATTAGCTCTGATTAACCAAAAATTGTGACCAAGAATTAGGAAATCACTTAAATGGAATCAGTCTGACAATATGGAATAGTCTAAAACATCTCAAAAAGCCTAGTCAAAGTCACAAAATCACCTAAATCCAATAGAGATGCTTAGAGGTTTAGGAGGCAATTGTTTTTTTTCAAATAGGGCCAAGATGGTTTGGCTAGCTTTTTTTCCATCAATAAATTTAATTATTATTTAATTGAGTTTTTATTTACTCACTATCTTTGTCTAATATTAAAATTAGTTTGATTATCTAAAATGTAAGTATTAAAAAAGCAAAAACAGAAGAAATTTGTAAAAAAAAAAAAAACTTTTCAGCACTATATATTAGTTTAAATGTAACCATATAAAAAAAGCACCTTAAAAATTTGGAGTGGAGGTGCAAAATCTGAGCTGTCTAATATATTTCCCTCTTCTTTAACGTGAAACCTTATTCTTTTGTAAAAGTTTTAAGGTGTTATTGTCATGTGGTGTGGCTGTGGAGTCAGACCAAACTGCAGACAGGAATATGAAATAAACATTGTGAGAATTTATTAAAGAAGGAAACTTACAGAACATGGAACAGGAAGAGAACAGGACATGAATCATGGGCAGACTAAGAGGCAGCAAAAAACGTGAAAGAATAATGGGAGGATCTGGTGGAACACCATGACAGCTGAGTGATGAGTGGAGAATGACGTAAAATGCAGGTGTGTGAACTCAGGGGAAAATGTGGACCAGCTGTGGCAGAAGGCCAGCAGAAAAGCTGAGGAAAGTAAACTAATGATCATAGGAGCTGAACAGAGATACAAAAAAACCCAGGAGAGAAAACCAACAGAGATCTAAATGATAACAGAAATAAATCTAGATGTACCAAGAATACAAGAATAAACTAGAATGCACAGGAAGCAGAAACACAAGAAATAAAAGAAAAACAGAACCTAATAGAATGGACTGATATATCAACATCTAGAGAACATAAACACCAGAACAAATTGTGAAAACAGAGATACAAATTAAAAAAACAACCTACACTCAAGAATCATTACAGTTATAATAATACTTGGAACACTTCACCACCTTGGGGTACCTCTAGACTGCTCAGTCTTATCTGGTGTCCTATTAAACTTAAAGACCCCATCTCAGTTTTCAATATTTAGCTGCTTCGACACCCTGCTTGTAACTAATTGCTCTCATCTCTGAGGTATTCAACGTATTAGACTTTTCATATTTTCTTTCTCACTGTATTTTATTTGTTTGTGATCATTAATTATTGCTAATGACCTTCATTAGGTCTTAACTGAGTTTATCTGTGTCTGTGCATGTTGATTGTACCAAATGAAAGCGAGCTGTGGCTAATTAAGAAAACAAAATGCTTAATAGAAGATGGAATTAATGCCGTTGAAGTCATGAGATATTGATGGGTCGCACTAAGGCCGTATAAATAGTTTAGCACGCTTGGTTGATGAGTTCATTAACGGTAATCAGTTTCCGTTGGCTTTTGACACGTGTATCAAAATGAAACATAAGTACCATGCCCTATAGTGTTGTTTAAATTTTCACTCAAATGCATCAACTGATTAATTCAAATAACTGTTAATTTGTGCTACTGATTATCTGCCCGGGCTTTGATGCAGCACCTCATTAGATTTGAATAGCCAGGAGGCGTTCATAACAGCTCCACTAAGAAATTGAATATTCCGAACAATTAATAATGATATTTGGAGGCATTTCCAAAATCTACAGTGGTATTTATATTCTATGACATTACTGCAACCCAGTCAGCCCACCTAAAGTAATAAAGTGGGCTTGACTTTTTTTTAGTAAAGTGGGAAAGATGAATTGCAGGGGGAGAACTTTTAAAAACACACATTCCTTTTTTTTTCACATTTTAATAGGAAAGAGGTATTTTTTCCTCAGTGCCTCAGGAGTAGATCTCAAATGACATCCATTAGTTTTCAATGTTATTGCTCAGTTGTCCCATGGATAAATCACCTCACACCTTCAAACCCACCTAAATACCTGAAAAATCAAGACCTCCTGGAGAACCACTAGGGATGTGCACAATATGTTTATCATTACTGACAGATTTTTTAGTTTGAGAAAAAAGATATGGGATTCCCAAAATGTATGCAAAGTTTATAGTTGTTCAAAGGTTACTTTTAGGAAGGATCAAAAATCTGAACGTCTGTATCCAGCAAAGTTTGATCTTCACGGACAAGCTGGACCATACTCCTCAAGCACACCACGGGACAATGCAATTATAAAAACCTTTGGGAGAAAAAGCAAGCAGTTGTTGCATTAAATGAACAAAATAATAGAAAAGCAAAAAAAATAAAAACAAAAAAAACAACACATACGTAGAAACTGCTTTGTCCACTGTCACCACATTCAACACCATGAATTCTACTTTTATGACAGGTTGATGATAAAACGTATCCCATGCCCACTAATACTGAACTTTTAACTAAAATCTCAACCAAAGTCTAGTTCCTACGAGAAGAAGCTCTTATTTCTTAGCATTTCTAGTCACAAAAACTGTCTAAAAGTTGTTAAAGTCTATAGATTTATAATTCATAAAAGTCATCATAAAAGAAATCACATAACCTGTAAGTGAGGTGAGCAGGAGCTGTTCTAGACTGCTCTCTGTGATAGTGTTTAATTTACTTTGTGTGTCTTTGTGGAGCTGATTTATGCAATTCCATTCAGGGGTTTATATAATTTCAAAATTGGCCTACATGTCACATCAATTTTCAGCTTTTAATGATGAATTTAAATTGTTCTTTTTACAGGGTGGAATGATAATACAACATACAACTTAAGTACTGCTTGAGAAATGGTCAAGTCAAAAGAAGACTAGGCCATTTGATTGCCATGGCAAGAGGTATGTTTGGAGGAGTCAAGGTGAGGCTTTAGAGCCTAAGAACAATGCACCTACTGTCAAGCATGGTGGCGGTATTGTCATGCTGAGCGACTGTTTTGTTGCCTGGTATATTAGTTGCCTGGTATATAAGTACTGGTATATTACACAAAGACTATGGAGTAACAAAGAAAGAGAACTACCTAAAACAATTTTGAACTTCACCTCAAACAGCTAGCCAGTTGAAATTTAGACACATTTAATTGTTACAACCAGACAGTGATTCCAAACATTCATGACAAGTTGTTTACTGATTGGTAAAGCAAGATAACATTAAGTTCATTGTGTAAAACTGTAAATGTTAACATGTGTGCTACATGTGTGTTTATTTTAAATTTGTGAAATCAGAATATACAATTGTTGTTAAGTCTTAACTTTCAGTGATTTTAAACACAGTTAATAGCATTATGTTTAAATTATTCTCTAGTTTCAAAACCTAGTCTCAGTCATCCAAAAGTTAAACTGTGAGCTGCTTTTGGCAAAGTACTATGTACTTACTATGTATTTAAATACTATGTATTTAATGACCTGGTCTTTAATTTAACATGTTAAGGCATTTCAAATCCCTTGTTGTGACTATGAATCTGAATATATTATTTAATATTTTATCAAATAATATTTCGGTCTGTAAATGGTTGTCCTGTGAATACCAGCCCAGTAAGGCGATGGTATTAGGACAAAATCAAAAGGGTGAGCCAAGCTCTGACATTATTGAACAGCAAAACTCTGCACACACATGGAAT